>PVKA01031090.1:0-26648 GCA_004027165.1 Ctenomys sociabilis
CTTCCTTCTTTCTTTCTTTCTTTTTTTGTATTTATGACAGGGTCTACAGGGTCTCACTGTGTGGATCAGACTTGTAGTGATCCTCCTGTTTACAGCCTATCAAGTTCTGAGATTACAGGCATATGCCACTATGCCCAGTATCAATTGCTGTATCAGCGTGCCCTGGGGGCTGGGCCAGCACAGCAGGCCAGGGAATCAAACTTCCGTGCCCTGCATTTGTCTAAGCAGGTGCTTTAATCTGCTGAGCTATTTGGCTGACCCTGAATCCCAAATCTTAGAAGTGGTATGTAAGTGTTTAACCATTTTATTTGAAATTAAAATGCACACACTTGCCACCAGTATTTTGATGTAGCATGCAGACATTTGCTTTGAATGGTGTTTTATGTGTCCTTATTTCCTTTGAGTGGGTTTAGGTTGAATGAAGTTCCCTGTGTCCTTTTCTTCCCACATAAATCACAGCCCAAATGCTTTTTCTATGAGTGTCAGCCTTTGCTTTTCCTAAGCAGAGTGAGAGCTCAATACTAGGGTTTGACAAGTGATTGCTGGAGCCAAGTGTAATTCACCATCTGTTTTCTTGCAGCTCTGAGCTAAGAATGGCATTTACGCTTTTAAATGGCTAAAAATACTTGAAAGGAGAATAATATTTTGTGACATGTAAACATTATATGAAATTCAAATTTTAGCATCCATCAATAGGTTTGTTGGGACGCAGCCAGGCGCAATGATTTATGCATTATCCATGCTTTCACAGTGGATTTCAGTGACTGTGACCAAGGAGCCCTGAAAGACAAAACCTGCACTATTTCCTGTCAGGCCATTTAGGGAAATAGTTGTCTTCTCACCTTTTCCCCTTCTCATGGTGTTTGAGAAGCAAACTGAGTACAGAAATCGTTTAGATTCTTGGTTATTATCTAGATAATGTGCGTATATGGAGAGCAAGGATTGACTAGCATCCGGTGCTTTACTTTTAGTACACTACATACCATTTATTAATAAGTTTTGATGCTTAGAACCTATTTCCAAGACATTCCAGTTATTTTCAATAAGAACAATTCTCCCTTTTATTTTGCCTTTTCGTCCGTCTACACTGCCCCTCATAAAATTATACAGTGGTCCTATCAAGTTCTGACTGCTGTCAATTAGTTTGGAGATGAATGTAGCTGATGCCTTGTGAGCAAAGATTTCCATGGATGGAGGCAAAACCATGCGCTGTCCCCCTCAGGAGCCCACTAGCCACTGGCACAGCAAGCAGTCTGTCTCTACATGCTGGAGAGGAACAAGGAGTCAGGCTAAAAGGAAAATGATCCATGTTGAGGCTTGTTATGAGATCTTACAAGGTGCATGAGAAAATGTGGCCCAAATTAAATTCAAATGAGCATAATATGACTCGATCCATGGTTTTGTAGATGCCATGTAAATGTACGCCATCCAAGTTAACTTGCATCTAGAATTTTAACCTTTTTTCATATTTAAATGGCAATAGAATACACATCTCTGACAAAATTGAACAAAAAAGCAGATACAAATGAAGGTCCATTTTGTATCTGCATATACAAAATAATTAGGGTAGGTATACAGGTACTTTCTCTTCATTCAATGAGAAGAAAGATTTGTACTAATAGTGTTTGGAGAGGTTATCATGTCTGCATCTTGTACTATGGATAACTACTATGAAGACAATAATATGCAATGTATTAATTATTGAAACTGTCCTGCAAATCAGTTTTGAAACTGTCTTGTTGCTATTTGTTTCTCAATAAAATTAATAAAAAAGAAAAAAATGCAGAGATACTTCACATTACGGAAACATAAATGCCTGAATTAAGAGACATTCACCCTCTTCCTTGGTGCTGCACGGGAAAGTGGCAACCATTCCTCTCTCACCCTCAAAGCTTTCATGAAGCCGAACATCATACATCCAAAGGGATCCAAAATGTCCATCCAGCACCAATCAGTCAAATTTAAGTGCAGCTTATAGAACCAGAAGCAATGATAACAGGCTCAGAGAAGACCTGAGTGCTAGATCTTGAAGCCAAACATTGATTATGGGAGCAACAAGAAACCCAAGTGCATGCTGTCCTGTGGCTTCTGAAGGTTCTTGGTCCATAGCTGAATGAGCTGTAAGTGCTGTGTCATGCCGTAGTCTTACGAAGCTGAGATTCCTTCCAGTGTTTCCTTCAGGAATCTCAAAGCCAGCATGAAGAGAGAACTCTAGCTGGCATTTGAGTCACCAGTCCCAATGCTAGGCTTTGCACTGAAGGAAATAAGTAGAAGGCTCCTATGTACATTTTATTTGTGCTTCTATAAAATCATAAAATCTGCATGGGGAGGGGCTTTTCTACCGCAGTTCTTAGAACCCTGATTTTGTTTTCATAGAAAGCCTGTCTTCCAGCCAAACATCAAATTGAAATCCTTTATTTGAGCCCATTCTGTTTAGGATTCAGTTTGTAATTACAAATGTTCCCAGTTCTTTTCTTTGAAAGAACATGTCCCTGCAAATTCTTAATTCAAGAGAGAATAGCCATGAGATCACCTCATTTTGTTAATATTCTCAATCATATGCTTCTGTACCCCTTAAACCAATATTCATTTTCCTGAATGGTGATTTCAATTTATTAGAATGAAGGTCACCATTACCAAGGACCACAGACAATTAAAAATTAACATCTTAACCAATAGGGGTATTATAAACAGGGTTGGTGTGGATGTGTGATACTTTCAGTCTAGAAATTCTGTCCTTTCATATTTTAACAGCTCTTTTCTCCCTGAAACATCACCTCCTCCAGGAACAAACAGCCCATTTTTACACTCTATGGCCCTGGGATTTCAAGGTATAAATCAGCCTCTATCTTTTCTAATTTGCCTCAGTAGATGCAATATGAAAAAAGCGTGGCATTAAGGAAGGATCTTTCCTTTCTTTTTAGTTTCTCTCTCTGGAGTTGAGTTAAAATGGAATGTAGTCATTAAAAGGTTATCTAGTGTAGCAAATTCCCCACCAATGGCAGAGTGCAAGGCTCTAGTCCTCTGTGAGTTGTTTTATGAAGTAGTTCATGGCTGACAATCTTTGAACTAAATCCTTCGACAAGGAGAGATTTACAAAGATATGTCTACAGAGAGAAAATGTTTCTACAGGCTAGAGCAGAGCTGGGATCAGGGATTAGCAGCCCTGCACATAAACACAGTTTGCAGCTCTGGGATTCCTCAGCTGGAAGCTTTCAGTAGCCCCTCTGTATAAATATGCCTATGGGATTGAGTTCTAAATACAGACGCTACTGCAGACTGGGTTCAGGTGGCTTCTGAGCCTGTGTACACGTTCAGAAGGTGCACTTCAGACATAGATTCTGGCCATGGAGCTCTTCTTCTGGTCTCTAGGAAAGCAACGGTGTTCAAATTCTACTCCCCATTCCACCCACCCTATGCTCCTGGAATTGAAGATGCTAAGTTTTTTTGAAGTCATTATTTCATTTCTTCAGGTTCACAAGTATAGTCCTTCATGTTTGGTGTCTCTTTGAATATCTCAAAAACTTTTCTCTTTTGAGTTTCTTATAATTTCTTTGTTATCGTTTTTTTCTTTAAATGAATTTTGCACATTAATATCTTATAATCTGAACAAGTAATTTGAAGATAGCATCATGCACTTCAGCAGTCATTGTTGAATGCCAAGTACTTTGTTTAGTGAAATCTTGTATCATTTCTAATGTTGTATTTTAAATCACTATTTTGTATTTTTAAAAAATAAAAATGACAATTTTTTTAGGTATTATAAGTGATAAAAACATTGTATGTACCTGAGGATGTTCCATTACACAATCTTGTTTTGATAGTACTCATAATAAACGAAAGTTTATTTTCTTAGGTTTGTATTTAAGAACTGACAATCAAAAGGGCTTACCAGAGTCCGACCATCAGGGGAAAATTGCGCTGCAATTGAAAGCCATTTTGGAGAACATCACTAACCTCCGACCCCTGGGGGAGCACTTCCGGTGGTACCTGAAGATGAAATGTGGCAACTGTGGTGAAATTTCAGAGAAGTGGCAATACATCCGACCGATGGACAGTGTGGCCTGGACGGGAGATCGTGGCAGTGCCTCTATGGTCCAGAAGTGCAAACCGTGTGCATGGGAAAATTCCATCGAGATTTTGAGCAGCACCATCAAGCCTTATAATCCTGAAGACAATAAGAAATTCAAGACAACTGTGGCGTTTGAGTGCCAGGGCCTCAAGCCAATTGATTTCCGGCCCCAGGTGGGCTTTGATGTTGAGGGTGTGGAATCAGGGACAGTCTCCAAAGACATTAACCTGCAGGAGAAGGACTGGACTGACTATGATGAAAAGTCTCAGGAGTTTGTGAAGTGCTGAACCCTCTCGCTGCACACTTCCCCTTAAGAACTGAGCAGAGACACAGTGGCCTAAGTAGTAACACCTGCAGAGGCTGGTGCCCATGTCCCTCATCTCTTGGCAGTGATGCCTTCTTGATCTGCATGCTGGGCTCTGTCTTAGTTCCTGAGCTTCATCAATAAAGCCCCACTTCTGGCCACACTGGTGCGTAAGGAAGAGTCAGAGCCACCCTCCCTCCACAAATAAGAATTTACATTGGAGGACTATGCTTTCTGGCACCTTCCTTTCATCTTACATTCCTGATCCACTTTGCAAACACGCAGAAGGCACATGCTCCTAAAGGTCCTTCAGCTCATGGAAAGTGGGCAGGTCGATCCAGAGTATCGCAAATGCCAAAGCCAGTGGCAAAGGACAAGGGAGCTGGGGATGGTGCCATGAGCTGAGCGGTTCTAAGCCAGAGCACTGCATTGACCAACTTGGCTCTATAAAATAAAACCCAGGCATCTAAAAAACAAAAAGGCTTACCAGATATCTCAGCAGACTAAAGTGCCTGCTTAGACAGATGCAGGGACTGGGGTTCGATCCATGGCACCACAAGCTGTGACAGCCCTGCCCCCAGGGTGCACTGAGATTGTGATTGAGACTGGGTGTGGTGGCACACTCCTGTAATCCAAACACTTAGGAGGCTGAAAACAGGAGGATCACTGTGAGTCCAATCTGTGTAGTGAATCCTGTAAAAAGAATTAATAATCAGAGATAAATAATGTGGGAGTTTATAGGCATAGAATAACAGAGCCTGAAGGTACTTTAAAAGTCATCTAGCTCATTTTAATCATTGTGTTAGATGAGAAAACTAAAGTCTATGGAGGATGAGAGACTTATTCTTGCCCTTAAGAATAGGTTGGCCCATATGCAAAGTAGAGTGTTATAGATTACAATGGATCACACTGCTTCTGCAGTATTAGGATTTAGTAGTTGTATAAGTATGGGCTTGGGAGCTAGATTTCCTGGATTTGAATTCTGCCTCTAAGTTTCTAGCTGGGGTAACAAGAATGCATATAATTTTTCTATGTTTCAGTGTCTTCATTGGCAAATGAAACTAAGTGTGGCACTACCTCTTGGGCCACAGAATTAGTACAAGTGAGCAACAGAGAACCACAGCTAGAAAGTAGTAAGCACTCATGAAATGTTAGCTACTATTGTCAGTACCACTCTACCACTAAGACTATTTCTTGGGTGACTGCCCCCAATTCAGTATGACCTGTAAACAAATAGCACAAGCTAAGCATTTTCATTTGAACAATCATTGTATGTGTGTACGTATGTGTATAACATGTTTAAGCTTATCTTACACACACCATTTATGACGACTGTTACACAGGCCATCCAGTTTATTCCTAAATAGACTCAACATTTAGGAATTGGCTCCAGAGTTCATTACTCTCCAGTTGCTGAGCTGATTGGTACCCTTTCCATAGACTATTTTCAATTTACAGGTACACTTGTGGGTCACATGTCATCATATGTATTATAGCAAATCTGGAAACTTTTGTTTCTCATTAAAAAAAATCTTGAGTCATGAAGCAGATTGAATATTTTGTATATATCTATAAGATTTAATACTTGCAAGGTATATGTGAAGCAGGAACTTACATATGTTGGTTACTCTCAGTTTTTGTTTGGAAGAGTTTGAAACTGGTTGAGTGCATAACAGAATATATATCAGATTTAGTGGCTTACACCAATATCGCTTTGTTCTAGGGCTGCAACACTGGATGTGCTAGAAGTTACCTGTTAGAAGAATGATTATACTGGTTCTGTTAACAGTCATAAAAACCTGAAAGCAACCTGATGAGCATTGAGAAGAAAATAGAAAAGCAAGTTATAATTTATTTACACAAAAAGATATTACATAGCATTGAAAATAAATGAGCTATAGAAATGTGATTATTCAAATGAGTGATGGTTGTACAATTTCAGAAAATGATGTGTAGTGTTACACACTTCTTATGTTTAAAAATAAAACAGCTGAAGAATTTATTATTTAAAAACATACATATATGCAATTAAATGCTCATTATACCTATATGCATTTACATATTCACTTTAAGTAATAAAGACTTGAATAAAACTAAAAGAATGCCATGCATTGCCTGAAGACAAGATTGTATTATGGTTGATCCAAATCTGTATAGCTGATGTTCAAAGGAAGAAAAAAAAAAAGGTAATTCTAATCTTATAGAATTATTTTGAAGGAAATAAGATTTAACATATGTTGTGTGCAGTGCAGAAAACCCAGAGCTGGGAGTGGTAAATTGTTATTTAAAAATCCTTAAATTATTGCTGCTGCTGCTACTACTACTACTATTACTATTTTTGGTCTTATTTGGTAACACCTGTCCTCTGTAGTCCTTTCCCTAAGCAATTGCCAGCCAAGGTATCGCTATTCACATCTGAGTGAATGGGGTAAAGTATAGTTTTTATAGGACTCTGTTTCAAAGAAATAAAACCTGGGCACAATTCCATTCCCTCTAGTCCTCTGAAGCCTAGAGTAGGAAAAAAGGCAGCAGATTCTAAGGGCTCTTCATTCCAATTCATGGAAAAAAGCCAAGCTCATCCTTTTTCTACCAGTGCTTTGGCTTTCATCTCCGCTGCTTGTTTTCTTACTATGGTGAAGAAGGGGTGAGTCCCAGAGTAAGGGCAAGCTAAGAGAAGATTCACAGTTCAGCCCCAAAAGCCCTGAGAGCAGCTCCGGCTGCCTGAAGCCTGTGTCTGAGCTTCTCTTCTCCCTAAATGCCTGATCTTTGTTGACTTTCAAGGAGATTGGCTGTTGTTGAATAATAACAAAGAGCAAAATTGCATATCACCAAGTGCAAGGTGAGTTTACAGGGGAGGGCTAGATTTCGCAGGCTACTTTCTTTCCTTTTTCTTAATCTTTTCCAATGACAATAGAGTTGAATTGGTGAGATAAACTCAGACTTCTGAGCCTTTGCCCAAGCTTTGGCTTGGAATTTTCTATTTGTAAAATCTAAGTTTTTGAATAAGATAGGGAGAAATTTGAATGAACTTTTCTATTGCAGTGCTGAGAGATAACTCTGGTTCAAAGAGCACAGGGATAATCAAGGCAGTGTTTGATGACCTTGCAAGGCACTGTAGTTGGACCTCTAAGGGTGTGCCTGGCAGTGCAGTCCAGACCTGTAACTTCATTGCACAGTGAGATAAAAAACAAACCAAAGATCTGGCCAAATAGCTCAGCAGATTAAAGTGCCTGCTTAGGCAGATGCAGTGGCCAGTGATGTGCTGGCTCATCCTACAGGGTGCACTGAGATGGCAATTGAGACAGGGCGTGATGAGGTGCTCCTGTAATCCCAGCTCTTGGGAGGCTGAACGCAGGCGGAATCCTATGAGTCCAAACTCATAGTAGTAAGTCCCCGTAGACCCTTATTAAAATACAAAAGCAAACAAAAACCCCCAAACAAACCAATGCCATTTTTATATGCAGAAAAAATTTGTATCTTATGACACATTTTTGTCAATTAGATTTCAAATTATGTTAGAAGTAATGCTTAAATAAATAACACAGAAATAATAGATGATTGAGCAAATTTAATAGTGACAAATGACTTATATCAATCATATATCGCCATAGATAGTTGAATTCACTATCTAAGAGCTATACTAGAATTGAAGCTTTATCTACCCTGTCCACATTTCTCATCATGTTTGTCTTTATATTATGGGGAATGGAGCCAGGTATTTAGGGGGAGAGAAATAAGAATGATTAAGATAAGTATATGTATTAACTACTAAAGATAACACAATAACTAAATAGCACAAACATATGCTAATAGAAACAGAAACCGGGGAGCACTGAGACAGCAGTTGAGAGTGGGTGTGGTGATGTTCCCCTGTAAGCCCAGATTTGGGAGGCTGAACACAGGCAGACCACTATGAGTCCAATCTATGTCGTGAGACCCTGTAGTCCTTTTACTGTACTAAAATACAAAAAAAAAAAAAAAAAGAGTAACAGAAAGTCAAAAAATAGTGAAGAAACAACAATAGCAACACATCCTAAGAATAAAAAACTATGAAACAACCACTGAGGAATGTATTTACATTTCTATTTATCAGCACTCCTAAATTTGGACACCAAGTTATCACCTTTCTCTCAATCCCAGAATAGCATCTTGGAGTTAAATATTGTCAAGTTGTTTAAGAAGTATCTTGAAGAAGAACTCTAGTCATTTTAGGAAACAGCAGCACAGACTACCTGGCTACCCATACTTCAAATCAAGTATTATCTTTTTCTTTTTCCTTTGTGCCACTATCAATATGCGGACCTCTTTATTTCTTTACTGGGGTGTGACTTAGCTTGTGCTTTTGACTGCTTGTGCTTTTCTCTTCGTTGAGAAGCCAGAGTGGATATGTAAGAGCATAAATCAGAACATGTTACACGCATGCTCAAAGCTGTACACTGGCATCTACTACAGCTGGGTATAATGCACATCTTCCTTTCCCAGTCTGCAAAAGGATGTGCTGTCCACTCCATGTCCCTCTATCTAATCTCTCTCTCCAGTCATCTCCCTGTTTATTGTTCTTCAGCTGCAGTGCTTTGTTTCTGCTTTCTGAAGTGTGCTTTCTGCACCGAGGAGCTCGTACTTGCTGCTTATTTTGCTTAGACTGAAAGCTTCTAGATTTTGCTATGACAGTCTTTTCTGTCACTCAGGTGTCAGCTCACATGTCATTTTCTTAGTGAGTCCTTTCTGACTAATCCACTTACAGTAGCCTCACTCTGCAATCACATTTTATTAACAGTGCTACTTTCTAAAATTTTCTGTGTTCACTTGTTTGCAGACTACAATATAAACTTCAACAGGGGAAGGACCTTCTCTTTGTTGACCACGATTTTTTTTCTCCAGAACCTGGCAGAGTGAAAACTGCTATTTATGCATTCCTGGGTAGTCTTTCATTGATTTTCTTTGATCTTCATAACAACCCTCTTTGTTATTCATTCTTTCAACTGTTTATGTCTTACTTGTATGTTTAAGATGTTTTGGAAAACTTGTAATATATTTTGTTTGAAGTAATGTATTATTTTCACTTCACAGATTAAAACAACCCCAGAATGCATAGAAACCAAACAAATTTTCTCTACATAATAAAGAATGTAGATAGCACATTTTGGTCTCAAACATATGTCTCTTAAAAATCATTCATTTCTACCAGCTTTACTAAAGTATATTTGACTGATGAAATCTAAGTTCATTTAAGCTATAAAATGTAATATTTTGATATGCATGTTTTTATGAAAGGTTTTATCCTAATTTATGATAGGCTCTATCCTAATTTGGCACCAAGGTCTTTGCTATTTCTATTATAACTTGTTGGGTCCTTATTAGAAGTTTTCATAGGTCAAAAATCCTAGAATAAAAATATTGGATGGTATAGCCTCCAAGCTGGTGTCTAGTCTATCCCACAATAAGTTATGTGAAAGTGGATATTTACTTAGGTACTTAGAAATCAGGTCAGGGGCCAGGGAGATAGTTCAGTGGAATAGCCTGAGTTCAATCCCTGGTTCTGCAAAAGAAAAAAAAAAAAAAAAAAGAAATTAATTGTGCTTTTTTTTTTTTTTTTTTTTTTTTTTTTTTTTTTTTTTTTTTTTTTTTTTTTTTTTTTTTTTTTTTTTTTTTTTTTTTTTTTTTTTTTTTTTCTCTACTGAGCCAAATTCCACTTGCTTTTTGCCTAGTACATAGAAACTGTTTTTAAGTGCATGACTATCTTGGAGGTGAAATTGAACAGTAATTGTTCAGGAAGTTTTGGGTTTAATGTTATTTAAACTCAAGTCCAGAATTTGATGCTTGATAATTTTGAAAGCCTGGGCAAGTCTTTAAGTCTCATATATTAGCAGATATAAGATTAACATCTACTTTTTAGGATTGTTAGAATGAAAGAGTATAGTGCACTATTGTAAGTCTTTCAGGAATAATAAACACTTAAATCACTTATTCACCTGCCTGTTCTAATATGGTTATTTAAGTAGTTGATACATGTGTCAACTTGAGAAGTTTAGAAGTTTAACTAAGAGACTTGGCAGTTCTAAATCCCAGGGTGTAGAGGACATGCCCCAGGGCAGCTGTTTGCAGTTTAGGATGTTGCAATGATTGGTGAATTGTGCCAATTTGAGGAATTTAGAAGTTTCATTAGGTGACTCAGCAGGTGGCCAGGGCCCTCATTTTGTAAACATCCTCAGCCTGTGCAAGAGCAGGGCACATAGATAGCTTGGGTCCTAGGCCAACCCAAGGGAGGGCTTCCTCTTTACAATACAAGGAAGGAAAAGGGGCTGGTTTCCTACACTTCGTTTGCTCTGGGTGCTTTTACTGTCTTCTGTTTCCTTGAACAGCTGCCTCTCTGCCATGCCACTTTGCCCTGGAGCCAGCTGACCACAGTCTGAAACTTTCAAAAACTATAGGCTAGATAAACCTTCCTTAATTTTGGAAATTAAGGAAATGAGAGAAAAGTAGCTAAGACAATTATGGGCAAGTATAGGATATTATTTAAAAATAAAAACTATCTACTATTATTATTATTTTTAATCATTGTATTTCTAGTACCAAAGTACAGAAACTAGCATATAGTAGACATCTAAAAGTGATGGCTAAATGAACCTAGGGGATATTCTCTCTCCTAGATATTCACACAGTTTTTTGAGTTCAGTTTGTTTATTTATTTGTTTATTTTGAGCCAGTGTTTTCTATGTGATTCAAGCTGACCAGAAGCTGCATCCATTATGTAGCCAAAGTTGGCTGTGAACTTGCAGGGCTCCTCTTGCTTCATCTTCCCAAATACTGGGATTACAGGCATGTGCTACCATGCTCAGCTTAGTTCAGATTTTTTTAAATTGAAGTGGTTGCAAGTACTTTAACCAGTTATTAAAAACAGATTAACAGGCAGATAAATGGATAAGAGAATGCATAGAACATACAAAACTATTGATTAAATCAAATACTGTACTAGGTGCATTGGCTACTGTGAATTATAATAATTGTCTTAACTTTAGGTTTATTACTATAAATAGACTAATCACTTAGAATTTTGCCTAAAGGTTGTCCATTATTGGTTTTTTTCATATACAAGTCATGAAAATATATTCTTTAATACTTTAAGCTACACTGAGTACCTGTTTTCAGGTAAGTTAATGCTATCAATTTATGAACAGTAACAGAGGGAAAATAGAAGGCTATAGATTGCTAGGCAGGATCTTTCTTTATTTTCCTTCCTGGTCATAAGACCAAGTGTAGCATCTTGTCTCTTTCATCTTTAATTTACATTTAGAGGAATGTAGAGAACCATGAACCTCTCATAATCTTCCACTTTAAATTGGTCCCAAATTCATAAAATATAAACCAAAGGTGAAGTACTTGGGGGCAGACACTCAGTTTCCTGTCACCATTTCAGATGTGTGAACTGTTTTCAAGATCTTCCGTGTGTACCTGTGAGAAGAGACAGAGAAAACAAAAAGAAAAGAGAGAGAGAGAGAGAGAGAGAGAGAGAGAGAAAAGAATGAATCCAAGGTCCATAATTCCCAAAGAGGGCCAGTCTCTTTCCTAATGTAAGAACTGCCACTTTCTGTGTATAAGGCGGTGTTTGCTTTCCAGTCTAATAGCTTTTCCATTTTCACTTTTGGGTCTCTTGGGAAATGTTATTGAGCATCAGGATGTGGTTTGCATGGGTGAACAGTGTTAGTGTGAACTGTATTCAATGGAAGACAGGAGGAGCTGGAGCTATTTGCAGCGAATAACTGGAAAAAGTAAGACCTACAGTAGTATCAACATGCATCATTAAGCCAAGGTCAAAGGTAACCTGCCCTATGCATATAACTTCAAGACTGAGGATACCCGCAGAAAGCAATGATTTTATTGATACTAATAGCTCATGTTTAGTAAGGTTCACTGGGGCAGAATTCATGACCTGTAGCAGAGAATTGAATAATACCAACTGGGTGGCCAAATCCAACTATTTCAAAACTACCAGAAAATATGAATGCTTTACAAATACGTTTGTGTTCTGATGGTGATAATCATTGAATAAACCTGAACTTATGGTTCTTCAGTGATAATTAATCCATGGAAGCTGTAGAAAAGGGCACGTCTCTTGAGAATCTCTTATATGTAGACCTATGACTCAACTCATCACAAGTTCTCTAACATCTCCATCCACAGAAATTTATATCAACTAACTCTTTCCTCTGATTTTTTTTAGCTTATTTATCATCATATTTCACTATAATATCTAATTTATGGTCATCAACTTCTTTTCATATGTCATAATCGATGAGGTATGCTGGAGTTTGTATTTCTTTGATTATGATATCTCTCACAGCTTGGTGAAAAATCATCTAGTAGAAAGCCTAAATTACTGAAAAAAAATTCATCACCTACTTGTTGAGTACTTAGCAATTCACTTAAGGCTGAGATTATCCCAGATTTAGCTAGCAAGCAGGACAAGAAGATATCATTCCAGGCATTATACCACTTCCAAAACAAGGTCATTTCCTGCAGCACCTGGCTTTAATTTGTCCTTGAGGTGTGTATCCTTAAGAACCACCTCCAAGTCTAAGTGTGGAATGGTCAGATTAGTCAGAGTTCACAAATACTCAATCATAAATTGTCTTCATCAGCAGAAACTTGGTTATAAGGTCTCCAACAATAAATACATTATTAATTGGTCCATTATCCTGGGAAATGTTACTGGTTGAATTCATTAACAATGGATCCTTTAACTTCAGCATTGCCTTCGTGAGTACCTTCAGCCCATTTCCTTCATATAACAGCTGCCCATTCCTTTCATTGGCCAGAAGATTAATGTAGAGACAAGAGTTCCAAACCCATGTGTTCATGTGAACATACAAAGAACATATTTATTAATGGTGGTATATATTCAGTGTATGCAGACATTGGCTTAAATTGATCACCATGTAGAAAAGTGCACATATGGTAGCAAAGTGCACATATTTCTATTTGCTTATGATTTTCATGGCCTAGGACTGCAGTGCATTTCGGAAGAAGCCCAACTTACACCACCATCCTCAATCTCACATCAGAGGACAGGTTTAGTAAAAAAACCAGTGAGTGATTCTTAGGAAATCTTTATGTTCACATGGCATTAGTTTTACCAGTTTTTCAACAATATCCACTGCCACAGTATAATTTCGATTCTCCCTAAATACATTAAGGATTCTTGAAAAACATCACAACTAGAATAAGCACCATACAATTGTTCTGATCAATAGCTTTCACCAATGCTTGACTCCACTCTCATTTGTCATCCTGAGTGTTGCACGAATGTCCTCAGCCATATTCAGAAGCAAATAAAGAGCAACTTGCAATAGCTGTTGCTGTTTCACAGTGAGCTATTGGTACTTTTTCAAGATTGTTTTTTCATAAACCTTTTCCCAGGTTTTGATTTCAAGGTCTTCATGAACAGCTTTCTTCTTAGAAAATCCTTGTTGCCAGGGCTTGGGTCTTTTGAAGTCTCCATCAGTGATATTTACCCACAGAAGTCCAGGGCATAAAAAGTGACTGCTCCATTAAACTGAGAAAAGCTGGAAAAAAAGAAAAAAGATCTAAATCATGTTTGCAGCCAATGTGAGTCTTTACTTCATCTTCTCTCCAGACTTTCCTCAGTGCATGGAAGGCATTTGCATTCAACAGTAGTTCTTCCGAGTTATTGGGATTTCCAGCAAGCTGCAGGATTAAATCAGAACTCTGAACCTTGTCAGGAATATTTCCACACAACAACTCAGTGTATTCATCCATGTCGGGAATGCTGGCAACTTTGTCAATTCCATTCCTTCAAGAGGAAGTGTACCTTTAGGTTGGCTTAATTTTCCTTTTTTTTTTTTTTTTTTTTTTTATCTTCCTGACAATACATAATGGTGATTCTGTAGATAGTACAACAGCTGTTCTACTGCATTTCCTTTTGAAGGATGAATAAGTTTACACTCCTCAACTACCTTCTGTGCCGGAGAAGTTATATCTGTGTTGGCACTGAGCCCCTCAAGGGAAGTAATTATTATTTTTTTATTCCTGTTATTCTTCCAACATGGGATGGCTCATTTCTCTAAGAATTGTAGCTTCAACTTCATATTGAACAATAAGTTTTTTTTTTTTTTTCTGATGGCTGAATACCAATATTATCTTTTTTAACTTTCATTTTGAGGGCCCAGAGTCCTTCCCTTTCCTGGTGGGGGCGGTGGCTGAGAAGCAGAAGTATTTCCAGAGATGCTGATCAAGCACCCTTACCTAAGGAGGACATATTTCTGAGGCCAGGGGCGCGAGCAAGTTCTGGGAAGCGACAACTCTGTGGTTACCATGGTGAGGCTGGGGCTCCTCCCACGGGACCTCTGCCTGGTCCTCCCTGAGGCTCTTTGTAGATCTTTAACAAGTCTTAGCAGGTTTTTCCCCTTTCATCAACTGTCTTAAAGAAAAATAAAAATAAAAAAATTGTACCTATTGCTTTCCTTAAAATTTGTCATTCATTGTGCATCTGAACCCAGTTTCTAGAGTTATTTGACATAATCTCAAATGTATGAGATTTTTCAAGTTACCTTATCGTTAACATAGAAAAGCATATTGTTGGAGAATCTCTGATTTGTGCTTAGAATTTATATCACCAGGGGGCCTGGGAGATGGCTCAGTAGAATAAACAATTGTCTGATGAGCGCAAGGACTTGAGCTCAATCCCCGGTTCTGCCAAAAAAGAAAATAAAGAATTCAGATTGCCAAATTCATATTTACACAACTGTGATGACACTCCTCATGAAGGCTGACCTTTTTTTCCTTAGTATAAGTCACTCATCAGGAGTTATTCTGCAGAACATCTACTTCTTGATCTGGATATGCTCTGTTATCTTATTTGCTTTGCTGATAGAAACATAGCATTCTTCAATATTACTCCGAGGATGAGAAATTCAAAGATGCATATGGATTTTAGGGGTCTGGAAGATAGGTCCCATCTGCTTATCCTCCTGGTTTGGTTGTGCTGCATGGGGAGCACAGCATGTTTTCTTATTTGCCAATTATAAGGGAAGTGATTGGGGTTGTCATTTCATGGGTATATGTTGTTCACAGAGAGATGTTACAGTGTTGAAGTTATCAGCTTTAGTACTGTGTTTCACTAAAGCAGAAATATTCGGAGGGCCCTGATCTTGTCAGAAGAAAGCTTAACTTTGCTATCTGTAGTGTTCATCTAAAAAAAGATAAAAGGTATAGAAAATCTAAATCAACCTACAGTGAGAAGTCAGTAGTGCAAATTGCTATTTTTTTTAAAAAGCCCTCATGTTTATCAGGCTTTCTGATAGTTGCTCTGCATAGACTTCTTTTTCTCTATATTCACAAATCACATTGGAAGAAAAGCATCTCGGACAATAGGAGGGTGATGCTAAGTATTAAAGACACAACAGAGGATTAGCAAAGTTTAAGAACACACACAGATGGACAAATGATTTGAATAGACACTTCTCAGACAGCCAGTGCATAAATGAAAAACCACTCAGTATCATTAGCCATCAGAGAAAGGAACACCAAAATAACCACCCCTGTGAGAATGGCTTTTCAAAAGGAAAGAAGGAATTAAAATGCTGGTGAAGGGTTATTGGTTCTCTGAAAAATAAGTTGAATGACTGGACAATTATTGTTAAAAATGATCTGAAAAAGGTGAAAATTGCTATTGAGTTAGATGTAAGAAGGCTCAGAAGATTACAAAAAATGATAAAAATATGGAAAGTTGCTTTATTTTTTAGCATGTGGCTTCAATTTCTCGCTTTAAAGAAATCAAAATGAAATCTTAGATGATGCATTATGTTTGGGAAAGAAAACACAATAATTCATGTACTTACAATTTCAAGGAAACACTTTGTGAATAGAAAGATTGGAGAATGAAAATACATTTATATATTCTAAAATAAATCATTAAGTTGTATATGTATCATTTGGAGATTTTATTTTATTCTATGTTTTCAAATAATTGACTCTGTATGGGTATTAGCTGAGCTAGAGCACAGAGCACTTATGCTGATCAAAAGTCTCGTGGGACTGAAGATAACAGTGTGATTAAGAGAAGATAGAGAATTGTGCAGGACAGAGACTTCCTTGATTGTTTTCCCTTCTGAAATGAGATTATTGGACCCAATCAATCTCCATCTTCTTCGTGACTCTCATATTCTGCATTTGTTTAAATGGCAAAATGTAATAATCTTTTTATTGTATTATTCGATGGCTCTATAAATCTATTGCCTGTGATTTTTGAACGTTGCATTGGTCCTAGAGTATTTATTTTTGGTTTATCCTGTTTTCTTGTTAAATATTCGACAGACAATATCTGGAGGAGAAATACAGGTTGGGTGAGAGCATGTTGTCAGTGCTTAAGAACCTCCCAGACCCAACCCAGGCATGATGATTATTTCTTAGTGTGTATTCGAGTTTCAGAACTCGATCAGACCAGTACTGATCATTCCAAGTAAAGTCTATTAACTTCAACTACTGAACTGGCTTGATTTTACCACAGATCAAACTGCTATGCTTCTGTGGCTTCACACATCCTGTCTTCTCTGTCTAGAATGCTCTTCCTTTTTTTTCCTAGTTCACTTCTTCTCCTCTATACAACCTCCACCCCGATGCTGTCTTCTTCAGGAAGTCTTCCTTGATTATCCCAAACAAGGTCATTCTTCCGTGTCCTCCCAGGAGATCTAATATACCTCCCACATTTTAAAACCTTTATTACTTGTTTGTTCCACCAATAAGGACTCTCCTTGAAGAAAAGGATTGCAACTATTCATGTTTGTCCCAGTGTCTGGAAAAGACAGAGGCATAGCTTCCAACACAAGGAATTCATTCAAAACATTGGATCAACTGGAGTGCTACAAACACAGATATTTATAACTGGACATGAAAAGAAGCATCTGGCAGCCCAGGGAGATGGCTCAGTAGAATAAGCACTTGCCTGGCAAGCACAAGGGCCTGAGTTCAATCCCCAGTTCTGCCACAAACAAACAAACAAACAAAAGAAGCATCTGAAATACCTACCTGAAGATCTTCATTTACACGTGAAGAAACTGAAGTCTATTTTGCTCAGTGGCTGTTAGTAGTACTGGAAGCTGCTTTACCTGTGTCTTTTCTCACCCTTATCCCTTCTGCCTGAGGTCTCCAAATTCAAGAGGGCGTGTCTTATAAATTCACAGGAGAATTGGTTTATTGGAGAAGAGATATAAGTTGCCATTAAGGCTTCCCCCAGTCTCTGATAAAAGTTCTTTTCCCTTGGCCCCACAATGGCTATTTATCGCAGGCCACAACTGAAGTACCCTCCTTGATGCTTCCCTTCAGAAGGCACTTCCTCATCCTGCAGTCATTTTCTCTTTCTAGGGAGGCTGGAATCTTTTTAAGATATAGCCCATTAGCATCTGAACACCTATATGGGGATCAAGACCCTGCTAATATTGATTGTTGGGTGACCTCCAGGGTATGTCAAGCTCAAGGATTTTGAGTTTGACTATCCAACTGTGTCCTAGTCCTGAACAGAAAGCTGTAAAATGCTTCACTGGAAAGGAGGGAGAATGACAGCAATGAGAGAATTGATTGCTAAAAAGAGAATTTAGGGCTGTGAGCTAGCTCAGCAGATTAAACATGTGCTTAGGCAAGCATAGGGACCATAGTTTGACCCCCGGTATTGCATGCAGCACCGGTACCACCCCAGGTGTGCTGAACCAGTGACCCAGTCTGAGTCTGGGAGTGGTAGCTCATGCCTGTTACACACACACAGAGAGAGAGAGAGAGAGAGAGAGAGAGAGAGAGAGAGAGAGAGAGAGAGAGACAGACAGACACACACACACACACACAGAACTTAAAAACGGAGAGAAGAATAGTAAAAGTATGAAGCACCTAGTCCTTACAGGCATATGCCATTTAACTTTGGTGTTCATAAATGTTGGAACTAATTTATTATTCAGATTGAGATAATTTTGAGAGTAGAAGAGAGGATTGTTAATAATAGTGGTACAAACATAAACCAAGAGTTCCCTGAAAAAAACTCAAGGCTTTTGATTACTGCAAATAAAGATTACCTGTATCCATAGCTCCAAGAATGTTCTAGATAAATCTCAGAGACTGGACTTACACTGTAGATGAGCTTTTGTTCCAGAATTCTATCTCTGCCAGCCCTAGTCTTATCCTTATCTATGTCTATCCAAATGCCACTCAATGTTCCATCTGTCTTCCTTTTTAACACTGGGAAAAATTAAGTTCCTTAGATTTTGCTTTTAGGTTGCATTTGACTGGATGTGTGTGTGTGTGTGTGTGTGTGTGTGTGTGTGTGTGTGTGTGTGTGTTTGGTTTCTGACTGCAATGATTACTTTGCAAACTATTTAGAATTCTGGGTTTCAGGTGGTCAGTAAGTGCTCAATTTTCATTTAAATATCTGAACTTATATTGTTAAACCCTAATTAGTTTGACTTACGTGAGGGCTAAGAAAGGCATCGGGGAGATGTTCTGCCTTGCTTCTGTCCTCAGCTGAGGAAACTCCTTACTGCTTCTTCTAGCACGATTTGCTACTAGGCAGCTAAGGGACACTCACTGGTACTACTGCCAGCCTGTGTCCAAACTCCTGTCTGGACAAAAGGATCCCAGCTTTGGTCTATTATGGATGTGGATTAGGGTAGAAGAATAAGGGCCTACCACTCCTTACATCTTAGTCAGTGCTTCTAGGAGGTTAAAGGCACTTTCATCTATTTTTAATATTTTGTTTAAGGGCTGCGGAGATAGGTCAGTAGAATAAGTGGTCTGCCTGGCAAGTGCAGGGTCCTGAGTTCAATCCTTGAGAAACCCAGGACCCAGGATTCCACCTCACCTGCACTCTCATTTATAATTCAAAGAGACTAGGAGATGATACAGTCTACTGCACTGTCATCTTACATCTCTAGGTAGTGAGGAAATTTGCTACACAGAGATCATTTTAACCAGAGACTTGGCCCCTTTTCTCCTGCTCCATGGGAAATGTTACACCGCTCAAGAAATCTAAGAGTAGAACTTTGTCTTTTTAATGTTAGATCCAGTTTTGTGTCTTAAAAATCCCATTATTTATATGCAGAACACTGAGAGTTCCATTAAACACTTGTTCAATTCTCTGAACTAATTCAGAACTGCTTGGGAAGAAAAATAAAACAACCTTTTTCTTTTTACAGTGTGACAGTGATATTCAAATGAAAGGTCAAGTTAAGGTTTTTAAGCTCTTGTTTTTTTTAACCTCCTTAATTCAATCCTGTGTGATGCTTTTTACATTTGAGAACTTAATCATGAACTACAGACCCGCAGCACAGGGGGCTTGCATGAAGGACTTCTGTCTGTTGGTTAAGCACTGCTCATCAGAGGTCCTGCAGAGAAAATTAAATTTCCACTATTAGAGGCAGTGGAATCATTTATTTCTATCAAATTCTTGAGGTTTTATCATAATGCCAAAGTGCACCATCAGCTAGCCACCTACTATAATTTATTATTCTGATTTTCTTTAGAAACACCATTGAAGAACCATAATTTAACATTATCCTTTAAAGTTTGAGGTAAAAATGATGACAAATAGAACTGCTGTGTGTCTTTAAGCTTTTGTAAAATTGTTATCAATGACAGTGTCATTTTACAGTTATTCATTGTACATTCATTATGATATGATCATCTCACTTCTAAGCTATAGAATAGATATAATTTCTCCACTAAACAAGAAAACATATGTGTAATATTGACTTTCTTATTTGCTTTGGCTGCTGGGTTACACAGTGACTTCGTGGTCAAGGTAAGCCTTAGTTTAAATTGCTAATACTTTTTTAGTTTTATCTTTTTACTGATTCCTACTTGTTTAAGTAATTTTCTTCAGTTTCTTTTGTGATTTTATTTATTTTGAGGCTTTTATATTTTAAATTATTATAATGGCAAGTGGGTGGTGGAATGCGATCATTTCAACATTTTAGAAAAGGTTAATTTTCTAAATTTTTTCCTAATTATATTAAATTAAGCTAAGAATAGTCATTTTTTTTTTTTTTTTTTTTTTTACTTGTAGTGTAAGACATTGCCCATATTGGATTGAGAAAATTTCTTTTTATTATTTTACAATTTAGTAGGTAGGTATATCCTATCTTTTATCTGTGTTGAATAAAATCTGGAAAGTAGGATGAAAGGTACAAGAGTGTGGTTCTACCTAGCAAGACTGGAATTGGACCTGAGTGAAGGGAGGCAGTCACCTGGTTGAGAGCACAAGGCCAAGAAAGCCATGGACAGGTTTCGAAAGAAGCGTCATGCAGCCTGCTGTGGCCAGTTCTGAGCCTTCATGATGTGAAGTGGTTGCCCCAGAGCTCTCTGTAACCACAGAAATCCCATTTTGTGCTGGCATTACTCCTGGATGGGCAGCTCTTTGGTCTATTTCTCTTGTTCTTTTATTGATTCTTTGAACTGTTTCATATCCTTTAACAAATGATTTCTTTTTATCTCTATTCAGTCACACCAGGACCCTGAACAACCAGAGTTTACAAAGACACATGCCCTTAGGGCCTAGTCAAATAGCAAGTAAGACAGATGCAGACCAATATGTCATGGAACAGTAAGAGAGCAGAGCAGGAACACCCGTATCCCTCCTAGTGCCACTCAAACTTCTCTCTTCTGAGATTCTCCTTATCAAAACTAATACTTGCCTTGACTCCAAATTTCACTAGGGAGCTGCTGGTTTGTGTTCTTGGCTCTTAAACTATTTAATGGATTTGAGTAATAGTTATCTTTATGAATTTGATTAGAGAACTCCTTGTGTGTCTTTTTAAAAGGTTTGAAATTTTCACTTACAAGTATTATCACCTTAGCAACATGGACCATGAGTCTGTAGGCAGTCTGAAGTTTCTAAGAGATTTTCTTGTACTGACAACTTACAGTGAGGCCAACCAAGATCCAACACAAGAAATAAAGAACATTTCTGGGTGCTGGCAACTAACCACAGCAATATTCTTTTCAAGAAAGTCCTTTTCCCTATGTGGTGGGAAATAAATTCTGAGGAAAGCTCTGTATTCCGCTGTATTTTTAATGTCCCAACAAGTTCTCAACCTGTGACAATTTTTAAAGCAGCCCCCAAGCTGGAAGCCAAGCCAACATTTTCTAGTCCTCAGATAAGGCAGAACCAAGTGCACTCAGAGTGATGTGTCTGGAAATTGCATCTGAAAGAGTGGCCATGAGGCCCATGGCCCATTTTCAGAGTGGCAGGTGTCTGGGCTATGGTTCCGGGGTTACTCATCTCTTTCATCCTGAGATCTGGTTAGTTCTCTTTTAGAGAGTGTGATTTAGTACCCACTTCTCTGTTACATCAAGTGAGACACAGTGGTTTAAGCTCATAATTTATCTGTAACTTGAAACCCTTGTTTGAGCTTTGCTCTATTGTATGATTCATGTGTATGTTGCCTCATTCTTTCTGTTTGGAAAGCCATGCCCATTGGCTTCATTCCATCTGATAGACCTTTGAGTTCTCTTATGTGTGTGCCAAGTGTTACACACTCATTCCCCTCACTCTCATTTAAAATAGGGTGTTGCTCCATCCCACCCGCGCCAGCCCAGCCCCAGAGACCGGCCAGAGATAGCGCGGCCAACTCCGCCATCCTCCTCCATCCTGCCCGAGCTGCCCAGCCCCAGAGACCTCCCGAGACAGCGAGACCAATGCCAGAAGTCTACTCGATCCCGCCCACGCCGCCCAGCCAGAGACCGGCCTGAGACAGAGGCTGACTCCAGCGGCCTCCTGAATCCCGCGCCAAGCTCTCCCAGCAAGAGCGAATTTGCAGGACTCACCAGGCTCCACAGATCAGTGAGAGTGTGGTGAGTCTGAGGGAAAGCCACTGGCTTCTTCCCACGTACGCTACGTGGATCCATGCCCCCAAGCCCTCCAACGTAGTGACTGGCCTGAAACCTCAGGACCCACTCACCAACATCTCCCCAGATCCCCTGACTTAAAGACCACTGATCGAGTGGGAATTTCCCCAATTCTCTGGGCATCAAAGGTCAGTGAGTGTAGAACTCCAGGCCTGCCAAGCCTGAAAGACATTTCCCAGGGATTACCTGCCCCCCACCCCCCGTGGCCCGGTGACAGCTCGAGGCACACTGTGCCAGAGAAACATTTCCAGATGATTACCGGTCCCACCCCACAGCCCCAGACCCAGTGCAGGTCGGCCTGGAGTGAGAACTCCAAGCCGGCCACGCCGGAGGGACATTTCTCAGCAATCCTCGGACCCATGCGACAGAACGAAACCCAGCAGAGCCTGGCCTGTGAGTGAGGGCTCCAGGCCCACTGCACCTGAGGGACCTTTCCCAGCCTTCTCGGGTTACAGCCTGTAGACCCGGACCCAGTACAGGCTGGCCGACCCAGTACAGCCTACTCAGCGAATAAGATCATCCACTATCCTTTTGTGAGCCCAGAAGACCCACCAAAGCCCAGTCCCGCCCACCTGGGGAAGGAGCTGCCTGACACAGGAGGGCTGACCCCGGGAACCAACAGAGGGGAACTAAAGGAGCTGCAGCAAAAAAGGAACTGAACACAACAGCTAGACCCAGGATAGGCATACCTGGAAAATCTCAAACTTAATAGACTGGCACCCAAATCTCATAACAAGCTAAGGTTATAGCTGCACGAAAGCTCTACACCAAAGGTCAAAGGTCAGTGCTATACAAAATGACAAAGAGAAGGGGAAAAATGCAATCCCAGACCTCGAGTCCATCAGGAAGGGCAGAGGACACTAGCTCAGCTGCAACGAATGAACTAACAGATACAGCAGCAAAGGAACAACAGCAGAAAGTTATAGAGGAAATAAAATGAGAAGTAATGCCCCAAATTTAAAAAGAAATATTTGAATACATAGTATCTGAAATAAAGAATGAATTACAGAAACATTGGGTGGAAAAACGATGCTCACCCAGAACAAGTGCAGAGAGCACTATTCCAGCTGATATATATGAATTAACAGCATCTGAAGCAAAGAAACAATAGCAGAAAGATCATGAGGAACTCAAAGCACAAATAAGTTCTGAAATCAAAAAAGAACTTTTTGAAGTCATAGGATCTGAAATACCGAAACAAGTCCAGACATATACAGAGCAAATCCAACTTGAAAGAAACACAGCAGAAAAAGAATTAATAACTACCTCTAAAGAAGACATGGATAAAAAAATTGAGGAGATCAGAAATATGATGGATTCCTTGAATGAGCAATACAGAAAAGAAATAGAACACATGAAACACAGTCAAAGAGATATAGAGGAACTAAAAATATCAATCTCAAGTGTACAAAACTGTCTGAGTGAAAGCGAAGACAGAGTTTCAGATCTTGAAGATGCCAGAGCAGCTAGTGAAAAGGTGCGAAAGGATCTCTTAAAAGCAATGAGAATGCAGGAAAAAATAATCCATCACCTGCAGGATGATGCCAGGATGAACAATGTGAGAATAACTGGTATCAACGAGAATGAAGGAGTCAATACAAATGACATAAAAAGAATTTGGGGAGAAATAATATCAGAAAACCTCCCAAATATGAGGAAACAATTCAACATTCGGGTCACCGAAGCATACAGAACACCAAATAACCTCAACCCAAATAGAAACACACCGAGACATATAATAGTTAATATTGCAGAAATCCAACATAAAAATAATATACTGAAAGCTTCTAGAGAGAACAAGGAGCTCACATTCAAAGGAAAATCCATCAGAATTACAGCTGACTTCTCTACACAAACAATGAAGGCAAGTAGAGCATGGAACAGAGTTCTTCAAGTCCTACACGAAAACAAATTCCAGCCCAGACTATTATACCCTGCAAAACTCTCTTTCAAGTTTGATGGAGAAGTGAAATACTTCCACGACAAAGAACAACTAAAAAATTTCATGAGGACAAAGCCATCCCTCCACAGGCTGAAATCTTTTTCTCAGGCTCTCACAGAGAGCAGTCTGGTCAAGCATTGGCCGTGACTCATCTACATGGATGACACAGACAAAGGAACTACGGAATAATGTACAGGACTACAAGATAAACCCTGAGAGGACTTCACTGACCACATAGGAAATATAAAGTTCATGTGTTGGTATATAAGTGTTGATCTATCTAGGTCCTAGCCATCCAGCAGAAGAGTATAAAAATGAAGTATACATCGTGGGGCCATAATATTAAGCTGAGCTGTAAATGGCTATGGTCGACAATTTCTTTGAATAACTCACTATTGTTGTAGAATGCTGGACTGTGTTCGATTGTGGTGTCGAGTTCAAGCACCCAAGTTAGTTGAATGTTAATGGAGTGCCCACTTTTGACAGGTGTAGACAAAGGAAGGGTTGTAGAAAGAAAAAATCAGGATGTGTGTGTATAGACAGTACAGTTGGGATAGATAACGCTGTGCTTCTACATAATTCTATGAGAGGCAAGATCTGCACTAATGTTGGTTGGACAGGATATTATGTCGACTTCTACTACTACAGTCATCCACTAGGAAAATAATTATTGAATTTTTGATATAATTCATGTATAAAAAATAAAATAAGTAAGCAGCTACACTCTTAATTCACTGATAATAAATACCTGCTAAAATAATATCTGTAAATATAATATCATGTATGCACGTTGTACAATACCAAAACATTATGAAAACAGTTTGCAATGTATTAATTTATGGAATCTGTATGGTTAAGGTGTCTTGAAACTGTCTGATTGACATTTGTAGTTCAATAAAATAAAAATAAATAAATAAAATAAAATAAATGATTAAAAACAATAGGGTGTTGTAGCACCTATTTTACAACTACTCCTCTGCTTCCTTTCCTATTTATTGGGTGCATAAGAAGCAGAAGACAGAATTCCAGTTACCGTGGTGCTCGAACATGTGGGTAGTTGCATTTGACAAATATTGCGACCTCAGACCCCAAACGCTCAGCACATTCCTTCCTGATACCAACAATAATGGAAATGTTCTGGTTTTAATACAGGGTTTCTACTGTGGGTTCTTGAGCATGCTCCAAATTGTCACCACAAGGCAAGGGCCACTCAAATTTCTTGACATTGCTTTAATCTTCAACTGAAGTCGTATCTCCCATTACTTTTTAGGATGACAGATTGTATTCTTCCTATCTGGCAGTCTTCAAAAAACATGAAACAATGAAATACTATGGAAATAAAATGAAATGATACTTATGATGTATATAAAAATTCACCCTACACAAGAGATAAGAAAATTTGTTTTTCTAAATTTCTGTGTAAAAATATGTACTTGTTTTTTCACATTCTATAGGGATTTAAATTTTAGAATATTCATGGTTATTGGAAAATAGAAGTTCCATATTATGTATAAGGCATTTGATATTCAGGTAGTGACAAGCTCAACTTCCTGTTACAGGGTGATAATACCATTAAGCTTCTCTTCTTGATGTTTAACAACTAAAGTTTGCAGATGAAAAATTAGAGAAATAGAGGAGTTGCTTTGATAGCCAGTATTTCAGCCCTATCCCCTAAAGGTCAGTGAGGACTCAGGACATAAGAGAACCTGTGCTGTGACATCCTATAACTCAGTGGTGTCCCAAATTTTCTGATCAAGGAGATTATGGGGCCACCAAGGAATGTGATTGATGATGTATGGTGTGCCTAAGGAGAGCCACCTAGAGAGAAAACATTCTCTCAGGCTTTCAAAGAGAGCAAATTGGTCAAACAATGGCCATGACTCATCCAGATGGCTGACACAGATAAAAGATCTACGAAGTGCTGTACATGGTGTCAGGGTAAATCCTGAGGGGATGCGAATGACCTTGTCAGATACAAAAGTTATGTTTTTAGTTATATAGGTCTTGCTTTAGCATGGTCTTAAACATCCAGCAGAAAAGTGTAACTATGAAGTATTAAAAAAAAGCCATATTAATATGCCGAGCTGTAAAAGGCTCAAGTCAAAAACTTCTGACAATTGCCAGTTCTGCTGATAACCCACTACTATTATGGACTATTGGACTATATTGGGTTATTTTGCTGAGTTTAAGTACCTACAATCTTTTTTTCTTTTTATTTATTTATTTATTTATTTATTTATTTATTTATTTATTTTTTCCATTTATTTTTATTTTATTGAAATACAAATGTCAATCAGACAGTTTCAAAACACCATAACCATACAGAGTCGATGAAATAATACATTGCAAACTGTTTTCATAATGTTTTGGTATTGTACAAGGTGCATACATGATATTATATTTACAGGTATTTATGTAGCTGAATT
>PVKA01031091.1:0-26646 GCA_004027165.1 Ctenomys sociabilis
AAGTGTGGGAGTGAGATCCTGCTCTTCCCTGGACTGGTTGGATCTCCCCAGATCAAGCCTAGGCCAGCCCCTGAAATGAGGGCCTCCAGAACTCCCACCTGAGGCCTGCCGAGTGAGTGAGAAATTCTGCAACTCTTTTGGGACCCCCAGATCCATCCAAGCCCAGGCCCAGAAGGTGTGCAGGCGATCTTCTGGCTTCCGTGCACCACAGGGATCTCTCTGGATGAAACTCCAGGCATACCTCGTGAGACTCTCTGCCATGACCTTGGGAACTCTCCACCCCTCTGGTGCTCCCGCACTCAAGCCTGCTGAGTGAATGAAAATTTCTGTAACACTCTCGGGACCCCCAGATCAAGCCCAAGCCCATGCCCAGCTAGTGTGTGAGAGATGTTCTGCACTCCCCTGTGCCCCCTGGGCCAGGGGCACAGCAGAGGGGCACCACAGGTTCACTGTTGTGCCAGAGTGGCACTTCCAAAGGCTACAGCAGGAAGGAGCTGAACACAATAGCTAGACCCAAGCCAGACATGACTGGATAAACTCAAACTTAATAGATGTGCACCCAAATTTCAGTAGGTGCTGTTATAACTGCACTAAAGCTCTACACCAAAGGTCAGAGGTCAGTGCTGTACAAAATAACAAAGAAAAGGATCAAAACACAAGCTCAGGCCTCTAGCACACCCACTACAAGTGAAGAGGCCACTAACTCAGCTGGAAAGTATGAATTAATAGCATCAGAAGTATAGAAACACAGCAGAAAAGTATAGAGGAAATCAGAGCAAAATCAATTTCTGAAATAAAAAAAAAGAAATCTCTGAATTCATAGTATCTAAAGAAAACAATCAATTACAGAAACATATAGAGAAAACTCAGTGCCCACCGAAACAAGTGCAGAGGACACCAACTAGCTCAGCTGAAATGTATGAATCAATAGCATCAGAAGTAAAGAAACAACAGCAGAAAGGCATAGAGGAACTCAGAGAAAAAATAATTTCTGAAACAAAAAAAAGAAAATTTGTGAATTCATATCATCTGAAGTAAAGAATCAAATACAGAAACATATAGAGGAAACCCAATCTGAAAAATATCTGATGTAAAAGAATTAATAACTGCTTCCAAAGAAAACATGGATAAAAAATAGAGGAGATTAGAAACATGATAGATTCCCTCAATGGACATGAAGCAGAGTCCAAGAGATATAGAGTAACTCAAATTTTCAAATACAAGGCTGCAAAATCATTTGAGTGAAAGTGAAGACAGAGTTGCAGATCTTTAAGACGCCGGTACACTTATTAAAAAGGTAAGAAAAGATATCTTAAAAACAACTTAGATGCAGGAAAAAAATAATTCATCACCTGCAAGACAATGCAAAGATGAACATTGTGAGGCTAATAGGCATCAATGAGAAACAAGGAGTAAATACAAATTACATAAAAATAATATGGGCAGAAGTAATAATAGAAAACTCAAATACGAGGAAACAATCTGACATTCAGGTAGCTGAAGGATACAGAATGCCAAATAACTTGAATCCAGTTAAATCACACTGAGTCATATAATGGTCAAGATCCTAGAAGTCCAGCAAAAGAATAATATACTGAAGGCCACTAGAGAAAAGAAGCAGGTCACATTCAAAGGAAAACCTATCAGAATTATGACCGATGTCTTTTCACAAACTATGAAGGCAAGAGAAGCATGGAGCAGAGTACTTCAACTCCTCTATTAAAAAAAAAAAAAATCTAGCCAGGGCTACAGGGCTACTGTATCCTACCTAACTATTTTTCAAGTTTGATGGTGAAGTGAAATATTTCCATGACAAAGAACAACTAAAGAATTTCATAATGACAAAGCCAACCCTACATAGACTACTGAAAGATGTTCTAGAGAAGGATCAAAATGATCAGAGCTCAATGAAAGATAACAGAAGGAACCCAATAAATAGGGCAAACAATTAAATACGGACAATAAGGAGTAAACAACAGCAAATAACGTAACTCGTAAGTCAACTTTATCAATGTGAATGGACTCAATTCACCAATTAAGAGAAATAGACTGGCATAGTTGATGAAGAAACAAAATCCAACAATATGCTGTATAAAAGAAACACTCTTAACTCAAAAGGACACTCATAGACTGAAAATCAAATGATGGAAAAGGATACTATATGACCCAGCACCTCAAAAAAACAAGGGTAACAATGCTGTTCTCAGACAGTCTCAACTCCAAACCAAGAATGATCAAACAAAATAAAGAAAGCCACTATACATTTCTTAGGGGAAATATTCAAGAGGAAGAGGTAACACTCATAAATATCTCTGGACTAAACACAGGAGCACCCAACTATATAAGCCAAATCTTAATGGACATGAAAAATCTAATATACAATACCACAATCTTAACAGGAGACCTTAACACTCCCTTATCCCAAAAATATAGGTCAACCAGACAAAAAATTAGCAAAGAAGTATCAGAACTGAACCAGAGCTTGGAACAAGTGGACTTGGACATACAGAGTGTTCCACCCAACCACAGCTGAATACACATTTTTTTCAGCTGCACATGGATCATTTTCTAAAATAGATCACATACTAGTCCATAGGTCATGTTTAAGAACATGCAAGAAAATAGAAATTATCCCAAGCATATTATCTGAACACAGTGCAATGAAACTAGATATAAACAACAAAAGAAACCAAAAATATCCCCTAAATACATGGAAATTAAGCAGCACCGTACTCAGCAGTCAATGGGTCACAGATAAAATTAAACAAGAAATTCAATAGTATCTACAATTCAATGAAAATTCATCCAAAACTTACTGGAATTTATGGGATGTGATTAAAGCACTTTTCAGAGAGAAATTTATAGCTGTGATTTCACTAGGAAAACAGAATAGGAATAAATAAACACCTAATGCTGCATCTCCAATATCTAGAAAAGCCAGAGAAAACCAAACCCAGAGCCCAAAGACAGGAAGAAATCATAATGATTAGAGCAGAAATTAATTCAATTAAGATCAAGAAAACAGTTCAAAGAATCAACAAATAAAAAAGCTGGTTCTTTGAAAGACTAAATAAAATCGATAAGCCCCTAGCTAACCTCATCAAAAAGAGGACAGAAAAAATTCAAATACAAGCAATAAGGAATGAAGAATGTAATCACCACAGACCCAGTGGAAATCCAGAAGATTGTAAATAGTTATTTTGAGAATCTTTACACTCACAGAATAGAAGACACAGAAGAAATGGGCAGATTCCTTGAAAGGTACAAATTACCAAAACTGAACCAAGAAGATACAACAACTCTCAATAAGCTGATAACAGCCAATGAAATACGAAACGTAATAAAAAGCCTGCTGACAAAGAAAAACCCAGGTCCTGATGGATTCACAGCTGAATTCTACAAGAAATTTACAGAAGATATAATCCCTACACTACTCCAACTTTTCAATTAAATTGAAAAAGAAACAGTTCTCCCAATATCATTCCTGGAGGAAAGTATTATACTGACACCAAAACCAGGGAAAGACACAACTAAAAAAGAGAACTACAGGCCAATCTCCCTCATGAACATAGATGCAAAAACCCTCAATATCATTCTAGCAAATAGAATACAGCAAATCATAAAGAAGATCATAAATGATAACGAGATAGGATTCATCCCAGGAATGCAAGGATGGTTCAATATTTGAAAATCTATTACTGTAATACACTATATTAATACAGCAAAATCTAAATCCACATGATCATCTCAATTGATGCACAAAAGGCTTTTGACAAAGTCCAACACTCATTCATATTCAAAGTCCTACAGAAAATTGCAATAGAAGGCCTCTACTTCAATTTGATCAAAACCATCTATGACAATGCAAAGGCTAATATAATTCTAAATGGGGAAAAACTGAAATCTTTTACTCTCAGATCTGGTACAAGACAAGGATGTTCTCTATCATCACTCCTAGTTAATATAGTTCCAGAATCATTAGCTAGAACCATTAGATATGAAGAAGAAATAAAAGGAATAAGAATAGGTAAAGAAGAAGATACACTGTAAGTATTTGCAGATGACATGATACTTTACTTGGAAAACCTCCTCCGAAGCTACAAGAATTGATACACAAATTCAGTAGCAAAGCATGATACAAACTCATTACACAAAGTCAATTGCAGATTGACAAATACACTGAGAGGGAAATTAGAGAAACAATACCTTTTACAATAGCATTGCAGAAAATGAAATAACTTGAAATTCACCTAATTAAGGAAGTCAAAGATCTTTTCATGAAAAATTACAGTACTCTGAAAAAAGAGATCATAGAGGATTTCAGAAAATGGAAAGATATTCCCTGCTCCTGGATAGGAAGAACCAATATCGTGAAGATGGCCATACTCCCAAAATTTTTGTACAGGTTTAATGCAGTCCCTGTCAAACTACCACAAACATGCCTCCCAGACCTAGAGAAATCATTCCTACAATTTGTTTGGAACCAGAAAAGACCTAGAATAGCAAAGGCAATCCTGGCAACTAAGACAAGGCAGGAAGGATTACAATTTCCTATTTGAAATAATACTACAAAGCTACTAAGATAGTATTGGTATCCCAGCATGGTATTCACAATGAAATAGACCTGAGGATCAGTGGAACAGATTAGAAGATCTAGAGCCTTTATGAACACACTCTGCCACCTGATCTTTGACAAGGGACCCAAACACACTGGAAGAAAGATAGCTTCTTTTACAAATGGTGCTGAATCAACTGGCCTTCTACATGCCAAAAACTAAAACTTGACCCAAGTCTATCACTATGCACTAAACTAAAGTCAAAATGAATTAAAGATCTAAACATTAGAAGGGAAACACTAAATCTCCTGGAAGAGAAAGTAGAAGGAACTCTTGAAGCATAGGGGTAGGCAAAGAGTTCATGACAAAAATCAAATTGCATGGATAATACTTGAAAGAATTAACAACTGTGACAACCTCTTATTGAGAAGTTTTGCACATCAAAAGAAATTACCAACAAAGTGAAAAGACAGTCCACAAATCTTGAAAATAATCTTAACTAACAAGCAGTCAGACAGAAGTCTGCCCTCTAGAATTTATAAAGAACTAAAAAATATTAGGACTCCTAAACTTAAAGATCCAATTGAGAAATGGGCATCATAGATGAACACACACTTTTCAGAGGATGTAATTAAAGAAGCAAATAAATATATGGAAAACTGCTTCACACCACTAGCCATCTGTGAAATGCAAATTAAACCAACTCTGAGATACCATCTCACCCCACTAAGAATGGCTATCATAAAGCAATCAACAACAAATGTTGGAAAGGATGTGGGAAAAAGGGAAAACTTCACTGCTGATGGAATGTAGACTGGTACAACCTTTATGAAAATCAGTGTGGAGACTCCTTAAGGAATCAGCACTGGAAATCCCATTCAAGCCAGCTATCCCCCTACTGGGAATTTTCCTGGAGGAACTGAAAACATTATAACATAGTGATATATGTGTACCTGCATTCATAGCAACACAATTTGTGATAGCCAAATCTTGGAAACAACCAATATGCCAGTCACATGAGGAATGACTGAAAAAGATGTGGCATTTTTATACAATGGAGTAATACTCAGCTATAAAGAATGATAAACTTGAAGCCTTCATATTTAAGTATATGCCACTCAGTATATTTATAAGCAAAATAAACCAGACCCCTATGAGTAAATATCATATAGTCTCCCTAGTATAAGAACTCAAAAGAATAAATACAAATAGGAAGATATTACACAATTAAAGAGAAAGTAAGAATTTGAGGATTGGACAAGGAGAGGGCAAGAGAAAAGCTGGGAAACATGACAGGGACAAAGCCACACATTTTTGTGCACAAGATGGGTAAGGCAATGATCCTGAGAAATATCAATAAGCTTTTGAAACTAGCAGTTAATTGGTAGAATTCTCATCCAGACTAACTATACATGCTGATACCTGTGAACCAAGCAACTGGACTGAAGATAGCAATGTATAATAGAAAGGTCACTCTTGGAATGCCTGTCATTGTGCTCTTCAAAATACATACTTCTTGTAATGACATACCAATTATTACCATACTAACTCTCAAGTAAAAGTTCTTTTTTAATAAAGTGTAATAAATGAGAAAAAGACACACAAAAGATAATGTAGCAGGGCTTTCCTGCTACAATGCTGTATATGGTTAGATTTCTAAATTTCTGTGTAAAAATATGTGTTTATTCCTATTTTTATATCATTTTTCTTCATATTCTGTAGGGACTTAAAGCTTAACATATCAGTACTTAATGGAAAATACCTGTTCCATGTTATAGTTAACATATTTGATATTTAGGCACATAGTTAGGGTAACCAAACTGCATATGTTGCAGGGTAATAATAAGCTTCTCTGGAGGGTTAACAGCCTAAATTTACAGATCAAATTTAGAGAAAAAAAAGGCTACAAGGTCAACCAACATTTTGGCCCTAGTCTTTCAACATCAGTGAAGACTCAGGACATAGGAGGACCTGTACTGTAACATGTAACTCGGTTGTTCCTAAATTTTCTTATCAAGGAGATTATGGGGCCACAGAGGAAAGTGTTCATGATCTATAGTGTCCTTAAGGAGAGTCACATGGAGAGAAAACATTCTCTCAGGCTTTCACAGAGAGCAAATTAGTCAAGCAATGTCCATGACTCATCCACATGGCTGACACTGATAAAGGATCTACAATTTGTGGTACAGGGTATCAGAATAAATCCTGAGGGATTTGACTGACCTTGTCAGATACAAAAGCTACTTTTATTGTTATGTAGGTCTTGCTTTATCTTTGTCTTAACCATCCAGCAGAAAAATATAAAAACAAGGTATATAAAGTAAAGCCATATTAATATGTTGAGTTGTGAAAGGCATAACTCAAGAACTTCTACATATAACCCACTACTGTTGTGGGCTGCTGGACTGTGTTTGGAGTGTTTTTCTGAACATTCCCACACCTATAGTACTTGGATGCCAATGGAATACCCATCTCTGACAGGACTAAACAAAAAAAGAGGACAGAAATGAAGGATCATTTTGTATTTTTATATAGAATATTTAGGATAGACACACAGCAACTCTTGCTTAATTCAATGAGAAGAAAGATTTTTACTAATAGTGCTTGGACTATCCTGTCTGCTTCTTGTACTCGGTAAACCACTATGAAGATAACAATGTACAATGTATTAATTATTGAAACTGTCCTATTAATCAATTTTGAAACTGTCTCATTCCTATTTGTTTCTTGATAAATAAAATAAAACAAAAAAAGATACTTTGTAAGTTTCTTATAGCTGTCATATGTAGAGAGAGAGAAAGAGAGCGATGAATTTGCCTTCCTTGACATATATGTATGTTGCCACACCTGTGTTTTGACTGAATGTTTAACAGATGGACTCAAATAAATCAATAATGCCTGCCCAAAAACTTATTTGTTCTGGTACCAGAAATTGAATTCAGGACCTTGTGCTTGCCATCCAGGTGCTATGCCTTTGCACTGTATCCCTGGCCCTCAAAAATTTTCTTTTGCATATGTGCCATTATATAATAATGACAAAGTAGGAAAAAAAAACTGGACAGAAAATAGGGAAATTTATTCTGCTTTTAACTTATGTTACCTATTCTACTTAAAGTTCTTATAATCAGGATCCTGTTGTCAAAACACAGCCTTTTAATTTCTAAGATCGGCCTGGGGAGATAGCGCAGCAGTTTAAGCCCGTGCCGACGAGTGTCTGGGTTGGGTCCTCAGCACCGCATGTTGTGCCCGACCCAGAAGCTGTGCCTGCCACCGAGACCGGGTCTGGGAGCGCACGCTTCTAAGCTCAGCAACGGGGAGGATGCGCCAGCACGATCGCTGTGAGTTTGAACTGTGTAGCAAGACCCTGCATCAAATAAATAACATACATTTTAAAAATAGATGAATACATAAGTTTAGGAGATAAAATCTGAATAAACGGGCTGGGGAGTTGGCTCAGTATCTTAAGCACCTGCCTTGCAAACATAAGGTACTGAGTTCAATCCCCAGCACCAAAATAACAAGGAAAAAAGAATCAGATTTGAATAAACAAAAGAGCCGAAAGCACCATGAGGCAGCACACAGATCCATTGTAACATCTATATATATAAAGGCAAAGGAAAGTGGTTACTAGTGAGTGAGAAAACACCAGAGTTGGGCCCCGCAGATCCCACGTGATTTTATTTTCCTTTTTTGAAGAGAGAGAGAAAAGATCCAAATGCATCAAGCTTAGTTTCAAAAAGAACGTGACATACAAGGGGTAGTCCAGGCAAGACCAGGACGTCTCAGGCACTTCAGAATTTCAGGAAACTTAATAGACAGTTTTAGGGGAAAAAAATAGGAACTATCATAAGGAGTATTCGTTTATCCACAGTAAGTAACTGAATCTAGCTAAGTAGCTTTCAAATTCAAATGAAGCAGGATGCTAAAATTCAAAAAGGCATTCACTTTCCAAGTCTGTATCTCATGTACCAACAGTACCCACATTTCTTTCCAAAATATGAGATAACGCCACATGTTTCATGCATTGTCCCCTACCTTAGCACCAACGAGAGAGCAAACAATTCTAAATTCCTACATAAGTGAAAAATTTGCTGCTTCAAAACACAATTGCAGGGGATGGAGAGATAGCTCAGTGGAATAAGTGCTTCCCTGGCAAGCACAAGGGCCTGAGTTCAATCCCCAATTCCACAAAAAAAAAAAAAAAAAAACTGCAGTAGAAATCCAAAGTGGTAGGGTATGTGGGAGAACGTGTCATTAAAGGTGGAACAAGTCGCATGCCAGCCTATACTTCCAACATTATTCTCTCAGCATTTCTGTTATTATAACAATCAGGAAGCTAAACAAACTGTACAACATTCTTAGGAGAATCCCAGGAAATTTGGTCCTCTTTGCAGACTTCTATTCTTGAACAGATACACAAAGGTTAAAATATTTTTTCCTGGATAATGTTTTCTTCAATAGTTATATAAACAAAGCAATAAAACTAGAGAGCATAGAAGAATATATTAAGCTGCTGCTATTTTGCAATATCTATGCAATTTTAAATAGCAAACGAAACCTATTCTGATGGTAAAGCAAAACATTTCAAAAGTGCAGCAAAGAATGGGGTAATTTTTTTGTCCCTATTTGTCCTCAAACTTAATTCCAATTTCTGTAAATATGTTTCTGCATTGTGTTTTCATTAATCTCTGACTTTAAAAAATTGTGTTTTATTTATTAAAACTGAAAAAAATATGGTAAAGGATGGTTTTCACTCAAATATTTGTTGAGCTTTTAAAAATGTGATTTTATGTAGAATAAAATTTGATTTTACATTCAATATAACATAATACTTAAAAATGCATTCAACAGATAATAACTGTGTGATCTGAGGTTCAGATACATGCTTATGTCATTAGTGATTGTTAATGTTTTCTTGACTTTGACTTACTTAGAGCATATGGGGTGACCACTCAGAAATTTCCAAGAGTTTTTCAGCAACAAGTTCACAATATTTCAATTGCCATTATTAAATCTATTATGTTTTAAAAAGTACTTTCTATCTCTCAACTATAAATTTATAAAGTCTAAAAATACAAATGTAAAAATCTAGCAGATCAGTTTTTTTCTTTTTTTCCTTTATATATCTGGCACAAGGTCTCACTATGCAAGTTGGACTTTGGGATTACAGACATGTATCACCACGCTCAAATTAAGTCACCAGCTCAGCGCACCCCAGGGGTGGGGCCAGCACAGCATGAGGCACCAGGATTTGATCCCAAGTCCCTGTGCTTGCCAAAGCACAAAGGTGCTTAGTCTGCTGAGCTATCTCACTGGCCCAGCAACTCTATTTAAAACTTCATTAGTATAAGTCATCATTGATTTGTTCTAAACAACATAAAAGGAATCCTAGTTTCCTTAATGGATGTAATTCTGATTGTTTCCTAAGATTATAATTCAATCTTAAAAACTGAAACAACACTGGATGTGCTGGCACGTGCCTTGTAATCCCAGCATTTGGGAGGCTGAACGCAGGAGGATCATTGTGACTCTGATCTGTGTAGTGAGACCCAGTAAACCCTGTACTAAATAAAAATAAATAAATAAAAAACTGAAACTATCTCAAAATTTTATAAAATTTTCAAAGATTGTCAAAGATTTTCACTAAGAAATGTTCATCGTATGTGTACAGTACAGTTTTGGAGACTTCCAACTGCACTAAATATACTGCCTTCTAATTTTCGGAAGGGCAAGCTTTCTGAAGCCCCCTTTACAGTTTTCATTCCTCATTATCAAACTTCCAAAAAAGAACCAATGGCACCTTCTAATAATCTTTGCCCTATTCTATCTTTGCCCTATGTAGTTGATAAATATACATATGTAGATTCAATGTAGGAATTTTCAATGTATTAATATTCAATGGACATCCAAAAATATATGAACCAAATGGTGGCCTGGATGAAAAAGTAAAACAATGATATCTTCTTCAAATGTGACACACACAAACACATACATACACACACACACACACATAATGGATGATTTTTATTTTAAAACATATTGCTTTTTTCTCCATATTTCAAACATAGAGGAAAATTTTCTGTTTGCTTGAACTATCAGTTATTTACAATAAAAATTAATTTTTATGCTGTCAGACTTTGAAGTTCACCTTTCATGGTGCTGAATTAACCAGTTTCATACATTGCAATTCTTGTATTTACTTAACATTAATATATATTCTCAAGAACTTGGGTTACAACAGTATAACTAATATTGACTATTATAGTACTTTACACGATTAATTAAATAAATCTGTTTGTAAAACAGGAGGAAATATGCATGACTAGTACTGCAAATTTTGGTTTTAGGAGAAAATGGATGTATTTTCTACCCGCTCAAAGATAAAAGAAAAAATTTTATCTTGCATATTATCTTATAGGCCTTGCAGAACTGAAGACCACAGGAGGTAAGGCTAACAAAATTAATATGCAAAGAAGCTCAGCACTAGGGACCTATAATTTTCTTGCAAATGGTTTCGCTTTAAGGATGAAACAACGCAAGACAATACCAATTTCTTTCTTTTTCGGGAAATAGATGAAGCTTTAAAAAAAATTAACACATGACAGCAGGTGGGAAGAATGGAGACAAGTGGATATTCAAAGTCAGGGGAATCCAAATTTGATTTGCCCAACATTTTACAAACCAATTTGTATTCATTGGTATGTTTTTTTAAAAACCAACTTGAGTACATACATTCTATTAATGAAGGATTAGCTATCTGTCAGAATCAAAGTAAACATTTAGTTATGAATTTACAAATGTGAAAGGATCTACAAAAATAAAGATGGACTTACAAGAAAGAAATCTGTTATTTTATCTAGCCTGTGCATTTTATTCAAAACACCTACTATAGACCTTTTATTAAACATAAGGTTGATACATATACTACTGATTAAAAATAACCTAGATAAATAAGTAAACAACCTGTCTTCAAATCCACTGTAAATATTCAGCCTACCAGATTTTGAGAAGGTCATGCAGAAAATGACATGTATTAGCATTATCAACAACTAATGCCATTTTCATAAATCTTCAAATACAAGAAGTTAAGATCAAATAATTTGCTTCTAGTTGTGGAGTTTCATATGCTATATCTCTATTTGCTCATAATCAGGTGGCAATTGCATAGGTATAATCTGTCTCATAGTAAAGATCTCACTTTTATTAAAAACTTTAAATGGATTCCTGCCCTCCCAGAAAAATCTGTTGCTACATTATCCCTATCAATTTAAAACGGTGTCAGACAAGCTTTGAAAATAACAAATCAGTTCAACTTCACTTGAATCTTTAGACTCTAAACTTTCAAGGGTAAAGAACACTATGTCAGACTACATTTCTCATTTGAACTTTGTCTCACAACTTGAGTGCTAAAATGATCTGTAATAGCAATAACACAAAACTACATTACGTCTTGACAACTCAAATAATGAGAACTTAATCACATGCATTTTGATTGTGAATCTTTATATGAGTGGTTGGATTTAATTGATTATTGATCTATATCTTAAAGTCCACTTAGTGGAGCAAATTTGGAAGTTCAGTTATTTTAATAATTAGCTCATAAAACAGTTGGTACTGAAACATAATTATATTTTTGGGGACTTAAAAGTAATTTTACCACTTTGATAAAGTAGTTTTGGATTTCTTATTAGATGTATTTTCACCTCTCAGGGGTGAATTTATAATCAAAGATATTAATATACCATTAATGTAGTATAATAGTATGCTTTACAACAGTATATCAGAAAAGACTAAATAATTCATAATCCTGGGAAAAGTTGATACTATCAATTTTAAGTGTTTAATATACATTTATTTAAATGTGAAGTTGTGCTTTGCCTGAGGAATGAGTTTCTAAATTGGCAGCCTAATAAAATTCCTAAGTAATGGAGTCTTTTTCTCCATTTACTTATAGTCATATTTTAAAGTCATTCATCAAGAGACAACAGAAAAGCATGTAAACTAATTGTTTAGGGATACAGTAATTGTTTAGGGAATTAAATGTTAATTTTATAGCTTTTCATTCATCATAAACACAGGGCTTTGATCTTCAGTCCTACTTCTTGAGAGCTAACAAATTCCTGGAATAATGACACCAAATCAATGCTTTGATGTCTAAGAACGGCCAGAATATTCTAAATATATAATATATGTTAATAACATTACATTGGGCTGTTCAAAGTTTATACCCAAATTTTAATTCTTAAACGAAAAGCAACAGCGCTTCCTTAGTATTAAATTATACAATGTTTGAAAGTGTTTTTTTAAAATTCCAATCTTCTGTAAAATGCTTTACAGAAGCATTTTAGTTAAAATTTCACATTATTATTCTTCTATTCTCATAATTTATGGGCCTTGATAAATTTAATTGTTGTTGATGTCATAAAATTGAATTACTTTCTATGAAATCAAATTAGTCGCATTAATTATTTGCAGTTTTGAATATGGAAATCCAGTTAAGAAAACTGCTTCATTTTTCCAAGTAAACAATTACAAATTCATTTTCCTTGTGTTTTAAACAAAAGGGAAATTTTTCTAACACGTAAGTAAAAATTTTTAAAAATTTATTAATCAAATATGCATCATTTGTATACTTTCTTTGCCCTCACCAAGAGTTACCTATACTCAGGCAAAACATACATCAATATGCACTGGAAGAATTAGTGCAGCAGTAGTGTAGCTTGTGAGAGGCCATTGGGTCAACTCCTGAATGGAAAGTAAAGTCTCCTAAGGTGTCCACAGGTGATATGGAGTCAGCAGATTTCTGACTGTCAGACACTTCAGGATCTCTGCAATCCAATGGGCTTGCCATGCTGGGAAGGTTTCTGCCACCCTTCCACGCTTCTTCCGTTTCCACTACTATTCAGGAACATTCAAGAGAGAAACTTAGACTGGACTGTTCCCTCTTCCACACACCATAAAGTTAAAGGCTTTCAAAGGCTGCTTTGTGGTAGCATAGTAAGTAAATTCCACCTTTCAGAAGGGTCTGTGTTGGCCTCAGAGTGATTGTAAATTTCCCAGTTTCCTTATATCAAATTAAATATACTTTTTCCAGTTAGTCCATCACAAACCTACTAATTTCTGTATTCTATTGGCCCAAATACACAGAGTCAGAAACACGTGACTTGTCTGGATTTGTTATGCCTGTTCTGGCTAGAACACATACTGCATTCTCACAAAAGAGATTTACATTTCCTGGTTTGAAAAGGAAGCATTGTTATTTTCACTCCACCCTTGCTAGTCACTAATTTTATGTCTTTTTTTGTTGTACCGGGGTGCTGACTCAGCCCACGCTGGGGCAGGGCTTCGGTGCAGGGGATTGAACCGCAGTCCTTGCGCTTTGTGTAAGCTTGCTTAAGCAGGCACTTTAGACTGCTGAGCTATCTCGCTGGCCCCTTCTTGCATATCTTAAAATAATGTCCTATCTTCTTAACCATGACAGTTAACACAAAATGAAGATAGTCTTTCTATATTAATCAAAAATAAAGTTATGTGTTACCCATAAAAAATAAATAAAGTTAGTGTAAAAGTATGAACCATATGAAGAGAAGAAACCAAACAGGATTCTTAATGTGAGAATAGCACTTATTACTACATAAGAATAGAAAATTTAAACCTCACAATAAGAATTATATGCCAAGTTTTCCAAATAGAATGCTAATTTTTTTCAACAGACTCCATTAATATCCACTTTGTTCTTATGTTGGAAGCAAATAGTACTCTCCCAACATGGGAAAAATTTTATTATCTGTACCATAACACTTTTATCACCATAGTTTCTTGGTATAGTTAATAAAATAGATTCTGTGATGTCCCAAAGCCTCTTTTATCTTTTAAAAATATTTTTCCATAAAGCTTTAGTCATATATGTGTCCAGGAGATACCTCAGTGGTCTAAGCGCCTGCTTGACAAGCGCAAGGACACCAGTTTGATCTCCAGTACCACGTGCCACGCTGCCATGCTGGCCACTGAAACCGGGCATGATGGCACAAAGCTACAATCCCAGCTCCGGGAAGTCTGAGACAGGAGGATTCCAGTGAGTCTGAGCTGTGTAGCAAGACGCTGTACCAAATAAGTACATAAATACATGATTAAGACAAAATTTAGTAATATAAAATAACTATGTCACTTTACTATGTAAAATTAAAACATAAAATACTTCTCAGGCTTGTATTCCAGTGATGCAAATGTTTAATAATTAAATATTAAACTAATTAAGTCTTCTTAATTTTTGAAAGGAATCCATTTATATTTGTAAATTATATATCTCAAAATTGCTTATCAATTTATTTTTTCTGTTATAAAGCATATTTCATATTATATATATTTATATATACAGCCTGTTTGACTTTCATACATATTAGCAGCGTACTTTTGAAGAGAAACTACAAGAGAAAAGTCATGCATAATTTTTTTTTTTTTTTTTTTTTTTTTTTTTTTTTTTTTTTTTTTTTTTTTTTTTGTCTTTTTGAGACAGGGTCTCACTATGCAGTTCAGGCTGGCTTTAAGCTCACTTTGTAGCTCAGGCTGGTCTCGAACTCACAACAATCCTCCTGCCTCAGCCTCCCGAGTGCTGGGATTACAGGCATGCGCCACCATGCCCGGCACATGCATAATTTTAATGAAGGAATACTGTCATAAATTTCATCTTTTTTCATTCACAGCTAAGTAGCGCAGCACCCAAAAGTCTTCCTGAAATCACTTAGTGTAAATGTAGGATAAGTATGTTAATTCAAACAATATTGAGTTAAATAAATATTGCTATTAGTATAGTGTAATTTTCTTTTGTGATAAATGCCACTGACTTTCTGTTTATTTTTCAATTGATTTTATTTGCCGAAATTATATACCAAACAGTCCCATGGGTTTACTGAATATATGAGGACTCACAATGAAAAATGTACATAGTTTCAGCACCAACTTTGTAAATTGCTTTAATAATAGCTGGTACAATGTAATAGTATTTTCAACCAGTACTTTTAATTTCTATCTCATAAAGCCTTTCCATTGAACCCCAAGGGTGTAGCTATAAAAATAAGATTTAATTTTGTGTATAATGTGGCCTGAGCTAGCTTTAAAGCAATAGGAGAAACATGCAGTTACAAAAGATAGGATGAAATCATTCTAACTTGATATGAATATTCATAACAAAATTAATTATTATTTGTCGGTAACATAATTGATGTTATCTCTGCTAAGGTTATTCAGAATATACATTTTAAATCTTAGTTTTAAAACTATAACAAATATATGGCAAACCTTCATGGACATAAAAGAACAAAAACAATTAGCCAAATATGCATATCCCTTAACTTCAAACACCCCAGTAAGTCAAAACCACCAAACTTACTTGTGGAATAGATCTGCTAGTGTCTTGCTAGCTACATTTGAAACAAAACCAAGAAGGCACAAAATTTCTTTTTGGTACCTTGTATTCACATATATACTTTCTCCTATGTGTTTTATTTTTATAATTTTTGATGACACCCTGCTCAGCAACCAATGGGTTACAGATGAATTTTTTTTTTTTTTTTTTTCGTGGAACTGGGTATTGAACTCAGGCCCTTGCACTTTCCAGAGAAGCACTTATTCCACTGGGCCAACTCTCTGGCCCCCTTGTATGGTGTTTTAAAGCCGACTGTAAGTTCCTCTTTGTAATTTCCTTTTGCCTATGCATAAGTTTTACTCTTTCTGTCTTATTACTAGATAAGTCATAGTGCCTTACCCGAGAAGAATGCCTTAGGAGGTCTTATTTAAGGAACACATCTTTTTAAATTTCTAAACTAAAAGAAAATTAAAAAATAATAAAGAAAATCTGAGAAGGTACTTATTAAAGTGAATATTAGCTATAAAATCAGATACAGTGGAAACCTCATCTTTCTCTTTTCCAGGCTAGTCTTTGATGCCTGTGCACAAGTGCTTCCTGCCCGAGCTTCTTGAGTCCGAGCTGGGACTACAGGATTTCTACAGAATCCAGCTAGAACTTCACACCAATGGGCCTGAAAGAAACACATGCAACTGGAGTCCTTTCCTATATAAATTTTAATCTTTAAAGAAAAATTTTAAAAATTGTGAAATGCATAGTTGTATTTTAAAATAATACTGCAGTTTTATTCTATCCTTCCTAACTTTTGCACCTAATTTCTTTGTTTTGAAATTTGGTCAATTTCCACATAAAAGCACTGCTAAACGGAAGAGCTCCAATTTCGGTCTTTGGATCAATTCATGAGGATTGATTAGCTTAAGTAAATCATGTCATATTTCAAGGTATTGCAATTTGTATGTGAAATAGTTGGAGTATATCAGCTCTAAGTGCCATATTTACCTTAAAAATATGTACAAAATTACTAAAGAAGCCTATATTTGTTTCCTAGAACTGCTGCTTTTCAATTATTTTTAGCTTAATTCATTCTTCCCAAAAGGCAACTGTTGTACTATTGAACAGTAAGTCAAGTTTTGAAAAGTAGTCCTCAAAAAATGAATAATGGCAGGACAATACAGTATCTACAAGTACGTTTTTAAATGTCAGAATTCAACATGTGGGAGAAACAGCCAGAGTAAAAACACTTAGTTGTATTTAATAAACAGGAGAAATACTATGTTCTGTTTATCTGAAAGAAACAACATAATTTGCACCCAAACACGTTGTTATCACAGAACTTGAGACACAGCACACAACACGAAAATATCCAGCCGTCTTAGGGAAATGGTAGTCGGGTCAGCCCAGCAGGGTCTCATCCCCAACTAACAGGAGCCCTGGATCCCAAAGGATCCCAGCAGCACTGCCGCGGCATGCTACGAGCTCACGGACCACGAGGCCTGATGTGGTGCTTATTTATTGTCAAACTGAGGGATTTTCTTCCCCTTACTCATTTTTTTTTCAGACTTGTCTTTAACTGAACATTTAATTTGTTTAGTCGCTGTGATTACGCTTTGGTCTCATTTGGCGATGGGAGCTATCTGCCAAGCTTAGAGGGAATGCATTATGGTGCCATAAATTTGAGATGGAAGTATGTTTTTGTATTTCTGCCAGGAATATCAGACAGCAAGTTACTGTTCGAAAGTCTGCTTTTTCAGTCTGCTGTGTTCATACAGGGGTGGGTGGTCCTGAGGTCATCTCAGAAAGACAAGCACTATTCCTGATGTGTCCGGCTCTGTTTTTCCCGCTGTCAGAGAAAGAGGTGAGGTTTGAGTTCAAGGTTTGGGGATTTACTTTCTATTTCTGAACTGATTTTACAAATAAACTTTAGAGATTTTTTTTTTCTCTCACCAGCATGAATTTCTTATTGTTTTGGTTTTTCGTAGTTATAAACTCATCTGCAGAGACCGCACATTCCACACCTGAAGTGGAATACCAACATTGTCCCAGCCCTAGACCGTGAAGAATATGTTCCTGATCAGCGTCTGCACCCTGGCTTCCTGCGAGATAGAGAGGGATTCAGAAATAAGGACTGGGAATTCCCATGAAGAGATAAAACAAATGATGTGGTTCAAAGGAGAAGTTGTTACAAGCAGAGATGCATTCCTGATGTTGTGCAAAGGGTTATAAGCATTCCCTGTTCTGCAGAAGTTCCCAGACAGCAGTTACGTTCGCCAATTCAGGGTCTCCATGAGTTATCTGACTCACAAGTGTTTATTGTGAAAAGATATGTTGCCCGGCAACAGCTTTAACATGGTGCAGCTGAGTTTTCCACACTTCTAAAAAAATGTTTTATTCATTAGCTGCCTTCCTTTGCTTATTTATGTGAGTTTATCCTTCCCTTCTGTATTAAACTTCACTTCATACTTGTGAATATCTCCCTTTGCATCTACGCAAAATGTGTCATTGTTCCCCATTTATATACAACCACATTATTCAATGCTTATGAAACCAACTGGCTGAGGGACCCACCTCCTGTTTTGTGAGAGAAAGTAACATCATTGAGAACTACATTAGGTTAGCTTAAAGATGCCTTTGATATTGGAAAGTGATTTTCAAAGTATGGGCATGCTAAGGAGAGAGACAGAGACAGAGACAGGCACAGAAACAGAGATAGACAGAGAGAGAGACAGAGACAGGCATGAAGGCAGGCAGACAGACAGACAGACACAGAGAGGACTGATACAACCAAGTCATTAATGTATTGTATTTCATAATAGTAAACATCAATGGTGAACTTTACCAATATGGAAAAATAGCAAATGAAGGGTTTTCATTATAAACTTTGTTAAACCCATATTGGCGCTACAGCCAACACCCTTGTATCTCTTCCCTCCCTACAAGTGACCAAGGGAAGGTTATTACACCTATAAGCTTCTTAGAATCTGAACAAGCCACCTAAGCTAAACAGGATGTAACTCAGACATCTGAAACTCTAGTCACAAATTTTCTGTCCTGATATAATTTTGTATTATCTTTAATATATATGAAGCATTATATTACTCTACCAAAGTCGTGCAACTTCTTAGTAACTGCCATAACAAAAATACCATGCTATACTTCCAACATTACAAATGCTTCCTTCTTCTGGTTTAAAGTAAGGTATGAACACATTGCTTTCGTAGAAAGCATAACACTTCAGAAAAAGGAGATCTGTCCCTTTCAGCTACCTGATACTGCTGTCAGTGTGATGGGTGCAAGAGATCCTGTTAGCAATTCCCACTGTACAAGTGTTTCTTAAAAATAATTCACAGGGGCCTGGAAGATAGCTCAGTAGAGTAAGTGCTTGCCTGGCAAGCACAACGTCCTGAGTTCAATCCCCAGTACTGCAAAAACAATAAAAAGAATTCACATTCCTGTGTTTAGTATACTAGTGCCATGATGTAAGCATTATCCCCTTTAAGCTTCACAGTTCTAGCAAGAGAACTTTATCATGTCTGTTTTGTGAAGATTTAAGTGTTCGTTATGCAATTCACGCAGCCAGCAAGTCCATAGCTTAGGACTGATCTGCTTCCTCTAAGGCCATGTAAACATATGTGTGTATCTTATACCTAATTACATATCTACATATGAGTATCCCTTACTAACAACATTTGAAAGTTTTAGAAAAAATTTGGAAAACAAAATATTGCCTTAGTTATAATTCATTTGGCTTGTGATGTTCCAGTGTGATGTTATATTGCATGCTTGTAGCAAGTGAAGGAGTCATTCCTTCAACAAGTATGTATTTTTTTTCCTGCTGCACCCAGGGTATGACCCTGTGAATATAGCCATGAAAACCAGAAGATTTGCATACTATCTTCATTATGGTCACATACTTAGAAGGGAGATAAATAGCTTCTGTTTGGCAGAAGAGAGAGTAAGGGTGGGATCAGAGTTACATGTGAGGAGAAATTAATCTTATGGTAAGATCCAATTAAGTCTCTAAGACAGTGTTGTAGGCCGCTGAGTTAGACAGAAATATTATAGGCAGGGCTAGGCCTTCAATGGGCCCGATACGGAAGACAAGATACCTTGCAACTGGGAGTGAGACAGGCACCTCCACTGTGCACCAGACAAAAGATTAAACATACGCAGCCACGAACCTCCCTAAAGATGGACATCAATGATTGATATAAATCACCTTGAAAAAGTCAGAAAGAGTCACTAACCCAACCTCCTACTGGAAAAGCTCCTGTTTTGTATCCAGGTCCACTTGCTACATAACTTGCTTTCCCATTTGAGCCCAATTTAATCAATTTTACCTGAGCAATCACACTTTCAATATTATTAGTAGAGCGTAGTATTCTCCCACCTCAAGTCCATCTAGCAAGTTTTGTTTCCCCCTTTAAATCCTTCTCACATCATGGTTTTGCTCTATAAAAATTCCTAGAAAAGACAGTTTCCTGGGCAACTGCCTGGAGTCTCCTTCTGTCCTGCTTTTGGTCAGGAGCTTTCTTTCCTCTAATAAATTCTGCGCTTAACCTCCTAAAAATCATTCATTTTAAAGAACACAAACTCATCTCATGCATCTTTCAGGTTGAGAGTATCTTTACCCTACACCAACAGGAACTGAAGAGGAGCACTGTGGTTAGAAGACAATTAGTGAACTAGAGCACAGGTCATGAGGCCAGGGAGGGTGCAGCACCCCAAGGGACAGAGAGCTGGCGGGCAAAGCCAAAGGGGCTAGACTCGCACTACCTCCCTGGAGACTACATTTCCATAAAAACACAAGATTATTGAAGAAACACATAACTTTATACATTGGTTTATTGTTGAGGCCAATTTCTCAAAATGTTCCATTACAGATATAGTCTTATTCCAGGTTTGGCCTAGATTAGCAATCTGAAGCATTGACAGTCACTCTAACAGGACTCAACTTCTAAGTCAACTTTGTGTTTCAATTTCACATACACTTATCTTTGTAAAATAATATGACCTCATTTACAGTTCTTAGACTGCTATTTTCATTTTAGTTTTTTTCTTCAGCTACAGTTATTCTAATGGAAACCTAATGGGAAAACACGAAACACAATAAATTGTTCACCATTAATTATTTTTATACTAATAATACCCATTAAAATATGTATTTATTCTACATACTTGGTTAATTACATAATGAAATGAGGGCCCATCAAACTTACAGAGAGATGGGGGCTGGGGAGATGGCTCAGTGGAATAAGCATTTCCCTGGAAAGTGCAAGGGCCTGAGTTCAATCTCTGGTTCTGAAAAAAAAAAACTTACAGAGAGATGATCACAGAAAGAAGCAAACAGAGTAAACCTTGTCAGCATTAAACAAAAATAAGGCCAAAGAACTACAATGGTCTGAGTATGCAATACCACATCTTTTTCCCAGTGTTAAGTCTCCTCCTTAACTTAATTTGTTTTAACATTTAAAAATTAAGAGAGGAAAAACTGGGTCATCGCTTTGTTCCTGTGGATACAAAGGAGAACGATATAGTGTTCATAACTGAAAAGTTGCTTATAAACTGGGCTGTACCCTAAACTTTTGATGTAAGACCAATGTAGAACTAATTGAATCCACATTTGGAGATACCACTACTGGTTGTTTATAAACTATTATGTAGTATTCGTATTCATAGCTGGAGAATCAGATTATTCAAAACTCAAAATGTGGAGTCAATAGAATTTATAGCATCTGACTTTAATGTACCATGCTAAGCACTTCAATGTGATTACTATGTCTCAGAATGTTAAAATTAATGATGCTGGCACATCTATGAAAAGAATAATCTTCATTTGCCTTTCTAAAACAAATCCCATTTTGTACTTATATTCCATCATGTTTTATGCTTTAGTCATTCAGATAAAACACAACTTTTTTCTTTATTTCTCATTACTATAAACTGTCAATGAAGGATAAATGAAAAAAAATTGTATCTTCTTCTTGAAGGTCTAAGTTTCATACACAACATGACAAGTGTGTCACTGCACAAGCCAGTGAAGCAGATAATTACCCCAAATTAGGAGATTGTGCTACTGCTGACATTTAAGTTTTGAACCTACAGGTTTCACTGTTTAATTGACCTTTGCTCTACTAATTATGGGCAGTTGCAGCATTGAATCATTTTTAAAATCAGTACATTGTCTAGTTAGAGAAAATATTGATATAATCATCATGATTTTGATATGCAAGTATCAGTAGTCGTGACAACAATCCTCAGTTTAAGCCTTCAAGACAAAGGTAAGAAACAATACTAACAAAGCCCCAATTTATTAATTTCCTAATCTTGGCAAGTAGAATCATCCTGTTCATTCCTGTTAAATAATACAATCTATGAAGGCTAACCTCCCACATAAAGGCAGCGTAATGGCATACCGAACTAGATTATTTGTAAAACCTAATACAATGTCGATGCTGTGCACGTAGCCATTCTGTTGTATTGTTTAGGGAACTGAGACAAGTAAAAATAACATACATGTCCAGTTCAAATGTAATTTTTTTTTTCAAATTTTCTTCTATCATTGCATAGATAAATGTGAAGATGGAGAAGCCAGTGGATGCAGAGGGCAATGCGTTAATTGGTTTACAGTCACAATATGTATGGGCCCTTGTGCTTTCAGCAGCTAGCTTTGAAGGTTCTTTACAAAGCAAATGCTGTATAATAAAACACAAAATGGTAAGTATAGCTAAGAATGAGATGGAGCAATGAGCAGGTAAATAGTTAAAAAGCGCTAAATTTGCTTAATATTTTTCACCTGACAAACAGTACTCTAAATGCTGTTATGCACAATCTCCTCTATCAAACCATTTCAACAGTCCTAATGAAGAAGGTAATGATACTGCCATTATAATAACCTTTTACAGCAAAAGAAACTAAAGCATAGAGAAGTTTACACCCTAGGACAACACTCTACAAGGTTTTACTGGTTGCTTCTTTGCATATAAAACAGATTTTTCACACCTCTGTTCTGTGTTTTCCAAATGTCTACATTGGTGTATGTTTAGGTTGATTTTTATAGTATTTATTTATTTGTTTGTTTATGTATTTTGCCAGCTGGTTTACACAGGTTTCAGTCTCCTGGTGTCTGCTATCAAAACACTCTTCTTTTCAAAACAGGTATTGTGTGATAAAGTTTGAACTCAGGTCCTCTGTCTTGTTGCCTTTCTTGTTGAATTTGTCAGCTGTATTACTAAACTAGAAAGAGTTACACAGGATTTCAGTGGACAAGAAATGGTCCTGAAAATATTTCATCTGTTGGCACAATCAAAGAAGTCCTATAGGAAACATGGCCCAAAAATCAGGTCTGGGTAGACCACCACATACCAGTAATCACTGTGTGCGCAAGAATGGACATTGTATCTGCAGTTAGTTACTGTTCTTCCCATCCTGTTATCTTATACTGATCCCATTTCCCATGTGGTTCCTCACTCTAGAGACTTTAATTTGTAACCCTTGCTGCAGTCCAAGATTTTCTTCAGGTGGAAATGGGAAAGGAAATGGGAGACAGCACAATCTTGCAGCTATAAGGAAAGCTAATTTAGCTTCCTTGGGAAATAAAACCAAGAAGTTGGATTAAGATTTAAGCAGTGCTCTTACAAGTCCTGGTTACAGAAAAGACTCCTAGACCTGAGTGCTTGTGTGCACTGAATAGGAAAGATGATGCTGAGGAGTGGAAGGAGTTTAGTAAAGAGAAGGTACCAGCAGAGGCTGGGCAGCAGCTGTGTCACCACCGACTCACTCCCAGGGCGGCCCGCAGTCTCTGCATCCTGGCACAGCTTTATCCCAAGAATAAAAACCCCTAGTCTTAAATGTGTGCACATATAATTACAACCAATGTTAGTTCAAATTAAACTCAGGGGATACATGTTTCGTATGTTTGAAACAAGGAAAACAAATGCTACACTTTCACATCTATAGAGACAAAAGTATAGGAACACACACAAAAAAAAAATGCTATTTTTTTAATCGACTAGTATTTTCCTAAATGCAAGATTCTCTCCATCCCAAAGTGGGATCGCAGGTCCCATGAAGCTCCAGTGGGTACTTGATTTCAGGCTAGAGCCACTCTGGGTCTGAAAGCCCATCTCAGAGCTTTAAAACACAACCTTGCCCAACTTTTGATAAGCAAAAGTTTTATTTCCTCTGGGGCAATCAAACACAACTATTTACCAGTGACTAGGATATGTAAAATATTCTGGAAATTCTTTTCTTAGAAATCTTATCATTCAAATAGGACTTCATGGGCTGGGGAGATAGCTCAGTGGCATAGGGCTGCCTGGGGAACACTAAATCCAGAGTTCAATCCCCAATACAAAAAAAATTGAAACAAAAAAAGTAGGATGTCACACTAACTCATTTTTCTCTTTCAGAAGCAGTAGTCAGCCTAGAATAAAAACTTTAACAGTTCTTGAAACAAAATTTTTGGTCTTAAAAACTAACAGCTTTATCCCAGGAATAAAAACCCCTAGTCTTAAATCTGTACACATATAATTACAACCAATGTTAGTTCAAATTAAACTCAGGGGATACATGTTTCATTTGTTTGAAACAAGGAAAAAAAAATGCTACACTTTCACATCTATAGAGAGCAAAGTATAGGAACACAAAAAAAGTTATTTTTTGAATAACAAATTGAATCAACTAATGTTTTCCTAAATGCAAATAACCTAGGTCTTTATTCACTAAATGGCTAATTATTAAATCAAGTGTGAAGGCTGCAACACAAAGCTTTCAAATAGTCTGGAGCAAAAGATGTCTAACAAGCTGCACAATGGTTTCCTGTTTAGTTTATTTCTTCTACTTGGAGTGGAAGCACAGGCACTCAATCTGATCTCGGTCTTTTGAAAGGAAAGGCACTGGATTTTATTGCTTAATTATACACGCAATGCTGAAAACCCGTTGCTTTCTCTGTCACAAATCCATTGTTTGAAATCATGTTTTAGCTTGAGCCTTTAAAATGTTCTCAACTCAATCAAAATGAGACAGTTGTTCCCCCCCCCCATGATAATCTCACTAAAGAAAAATGTGGCAGGAGGTGCGTCCTCCAGTTCATATTTGGTCTTGTGCTTTCAACATCTGTCTCTCATAAGCTAAAGCTCTGTACTCCACCTATGTTGATGTCATTACCCTGTAATGTAGGGGAAATGTGGGCTTTTTAAAATAAAACAAATTGAATCAACAAAGTCATGGTTAAAACCATAGGCTTTGGAGTAAGAGCGACATGAGTTCTAATTCAACTGCCTCTCCTACCACGGCCACTAGGTCTTCAATGTGATTAAGCCTTGGATTTCTCACTCAAAACAAAAGAGAGTAAAGCCATCAAGTAGATCTTTGCTTATAAATAACTGAGGTAATAGACTCAAGTGTTTTGCACATCACAGAATACAGAACATCGATCGCTAGGTAGATGTATACTTTACAGTTGCTCTCACAGAAGAGTTATAATACAAGAATTCTGGTAAGTTGTCAACCATTTTCTCATTTATGTAAGGAAATAAACAGGTAGAGAGCAGGTCACACTCTCATTTGTTATGTTGTCCTATCAGTCTATTTACTAATAAATGGATAGCAGTGCTATGAAGAAAGAAATTTGCAAAACTGAATGCTCTCACATCAAAAAATGTAATAGTCAAAAGGATAGGAGGAAAACAAAGGGAGGTCATACAAAGGGGAAAAAAAGAAGCCAGGCATGGTGGTGCAGGCCTGTAATCCCAGCACTCTGGAGGCTGAGGCAGGAAGATTGTTGTGAGTTTGAGACCAGCCTAAGCTACAAAGTGAGTTTAAGGCCAGCCTGAACTGCATAGTGAGACCCCGTCTCAAAAAGACAAAAAAAGAAAAAAAAAAAAAAAAACAACGAAGGGGAAAAAGAAGGAAGAGGTGTAAAAGAGATAGAATGTAGCCTCCTTTGAAATTGGTCTGGCCAGTCTTCCCTTCCATAGGACAGAATAGGATGCAAGCAGTGACATTTTGTCACCTATTACAAATTAGTTATATTTTTCATATAGTGAAAAGTTGAGTGTATTTTGTCATCAATAAAATTTTATTTCCAGGCAAAAGCTTGACTTGAGAGGAGAAAACTTATCATGGGGAGTAGAGTTGACACCTTTTGGAGAGTCACATATATGATAGAATTTTATTCTGTTGGTGGGGACAACTATCCACCAGCCCATGACATGGCTCTTATGAGCTGGACTTTGGGGTGCTTCCAGAAATATCTTAATCTCCAACGAGATGTAAGTTTACGAATTTCAAAGACATCCTGCTTCAAATGTTACAAGACTGGAGTAACAGAAGAGAAGCCAAGTAATTTAAGCACAAAATGGAACTTTAGAGAACTGCTATGCCTTATTTTGTAATAGAGAAATAAAAGCAACTAGAACAACAAAAAAAAAAAGGACAGAACAGCATGCAGAAGCCACCTATGCACCACTGGGGAGAAATGTCACCACCAACAACACTAGGTGGGGATAATGGAGAAACTGAAATGAAAATGTGTACCCACACAAACACACGCTGGTTCCATATGAGTATGGATGCATAAATTTTTAAAAATGCACAGGTGCTTATTTGCAGCATATATATTTAAATATTAGATATACTGAACTATAGAGAGCATAAACATATATCCTCCAAAATCCAGATTGATAACTATTGATAGGCTGTGCTTTGCACATACCATGTGCCTGC
>PVKA01031092.1:0-26618 GCA_004027165.1 Ctenomys sociabilis
CATTAATTACATTGTCACATTAAAGTAAGCCAGATGTACAAAAGTCTGAGACAGAAAAGACAAAAGGACAACACAAGGTATTTGTTAAAATGTTTGTGCTCTTGGGGCACTTAATTAAACATTGCAAAATCAACATCTTCTTCTTCATCAGACTCTGCAAAATATTTTACTTCTTTCCTAGCTCGACCGGTCCGTGGCAAAGAAGGTGGGTCAGAAGTGAAGTCTGAGGGGAAGATGTCCACGTCTGAATCCTGATCAAAAGATGTTTTCTTCGGTTTCTAGGTATTAAAAATACACACAAACACAAAGTAAAAAAATAAAAAGCCTGATGTTAAGAACTCTTATTCCTTGTACTATACTTATATGTATTACAAATAAGTATAAATGCACAATTTTCAGGATAAAAAAATCAAAACACTGAATATTTTCTGTATACCAATAATGAACTAGCTGGGAAAGAAATAAGTCAAACAAGAAATAGTATAAAATACACCCAAGGATCAACCTAACCAAGGAGATGAAAGACCTATGTAATCAAGATTAAAGAACACTGAAAAAAAAAGATCATAGAAAATCAAAGCCCCCATGTTCATGGACAGGAAAAACTAATATTGTTAAAACGGTCACATTACCAAAACCAATCTACAAAATCAGTGATACTTTACAGAACTAAAAGAAAAACATCCTCGAATTCATGTGAAAAAGAGGAGCCAGGATAGGCAAACCAACAAGAGCAAAGCTAAAGGAACCAAAATATAGTAACTAATTTCAAATTATACTACAAGGTCATAGTAATAACCAGAAAAAACAGACAACATAGGCCAATGAGATAGAACAGCAGATACAGAAACAAACCTACATACCTGTAGCCATCTGATTCTTGACAAAGGAACCAAAAGTGTACATTGGAGAAATGAAAGGCTTAATAAATGGTGCTGAGAAAACAGGGTATCCAGACACAGAAGACTGAAATATTATCCCTATCTCTTACCCTATACAAAAACCAGTTCAAAAGGAATCAAAACTCTAGGTACGTACAAGACCTAAAACTTTGAAACTACTAGAATATAACATAGGGGAAATATCTGAAGATACCAGCACAAAGACTTCTTCCAACAGCACAAAAAGTAGTATGAAGAATCAACTAAAGTACGTCAATTTAAAAATTTCTGCACAGTAGAAAAACAATAAAATGACAGTCTACACAATCAGAGAAAATCTTTGCCAGCTATTATTCTGACAGAAAATATCTAGAGTATATAAAGAACTCAAAAAGCTAAACACCAAAAAAATTAATAATAATCACCAATAAATAAGGAATTTAACAGCTACTTCTCAAGATAAGCATAAATGACTAATAAATGTATGAAAAATGTTCATTTTTAACCAATAGGGAAATACAAATTAAAACTATACTAAAATTCCACCTCAAACCAGACAAAAGGTTATCACCAAGAATATGAAAAAAGTGCTGGATACAAGGCAGGGAGGCTTTTAACAGGGTTGACAGGAATATGAATTAGTATAGCTCCTATGCAATCAGTATGGAGGTGCCTCAAAAAACTAAAGAAAAAGTTACATCATTTGCCCAGCTATACTACACCTTGGTATAAACCCAGAGGAATTACAGTCTATATACAACAGGGATAACTGCATACTCATGTAACTATGCCACAATTCATACTAGCCAAAATATGGCACCTGGCCAGGAAACCACCAGATGAATGGATAAAGAAAATGTGTATTTATAATGGAGTGTTATTCAGCCATGAAGAGCAAAATACATTCTTTTCTTCTTTTTTTGACTTTTTTTTTTCTTTTTTCTTTTTGTATTTAGTACAAGGTCTCACTACACAGATCAGACTCATACTGATCCTCTTGTTTTCAGCCTCCCAAGCACTGAGTTTACAGGCATGAGCCACCACCCCCAGTTTCACTCGCCATCTCAGTGTACCCTGCGGGCAGAGCCGGCACAGCACGTGGGGGACTGACCCCAGTGCCTGCATCCGCCTAAGAAGGAGCTTTAGTCTGCTAAGTAGTGTGGCCAGCCCTACATTATTTTTAATAAAACAAATAGAACTGTAGTTCATGTATAGCAAAACAAGTCTATTTAGGTAACATGTGTTCTTCCTAATATATATTCAAAAAGAGATGACATGAAAAGAGATTTATACAACAGGAAGAGTATAAAAACAAAGGACAGAGGCTATAATGGAGGGTAATGGGGATGGATAAAATCAAAATACACACACTGAAACTCAGTGTTTTGTAAAAGTAATAGGCACTAATAAAAAATACACATTAAAAAATCAGAACAAGTATAGGGTCAATTTTTGAAGGAAAAATAGGATTAATTTGCTCCTTTGGTGGTTCTCAGGTTTACCAAGTTGTAGACTTAAGAAAGCAACACCATGATTCTAAATTACATTATCCAATAGGTATACAAAATGTTCAGATTATTAAAAATTCATTTTGTCCTATTCATGAGTACATATGAAGAATTAATGGAAAGAAAACAGGGTCATGCAGAGTATAAGACTTAAAAGTGTAGCGAAGAATCACCAAAGTAGGTCAGAGGCACAGACAATCACTGAATGGAAGTACAAATGTGGGAAACAGCAGTGCTATAAGCACCTTTTAAAAAAAAATTCAACAAAAAGAACAGGGAAGGAGGCATCTACTGTCATTCATTTGCCTAAAGAGTATTTCTTGGAAAAAGGCAGACTAACTGGGAAAACTAGCCAGCATCAAATGAATTTAAAAAGAAACAGTCTAATATTCAGATGGCATATTTCTACTATAGCTCAATAGATAGAACTGCAGATTCTAAGAAGATTAGTTTATGTACCATTATCAAGGAAGTGACTTTATATAAATTATAAGATACACAAATTTGTAGTGTATTATTTTGTAACCCTATGCAAATTCTCTATTGAAGAGATATTTAGAGCTGTTACATTACAATAATAAATCAACTAGGTCAGTTATGGAGCATTTTAAATAAAACCATGCCCCAAGAAGATGTTCTTAATTACCTTGCTTGGTGGTCTGGATGTTTTCCTGCCAGGGTTATAATCGCCTTCATTTTCAGAGCCAGATGCTTTCCTTTTCTTTGCCCCTCGGCCTTTACCTTAATAATATAAAAATGTTTTTCCTTTCAATGATAAGTACAACATAAGATAAATTCAGAAACATTATTTGCTTCTTTGGCATGTCCAATTGGTGGGGCATTGCAATCCTGCTCTCTTATTGGGATAAACAAATGACTCAACAGGATGTTTTATCTCTGGGGTTAACATGACTAAAGAGTATTTCACAAATACATTTAAACTAGTAGGTAAATGGAGAAAGTGGCATTTTGCATATGTGGTCCTTGGGCCTACTAAGGAAATTTATTAGAGTGCTTAAGTAACATGTGATGGGAGTTTTAAAAATTTCCAACTTACAGTGTACTTTCAAAAAAATTTTAAAAACATTAATTACCAAAAAATATAATCACATGATTTTTATTAACACCAAATTATATAACTTTAAATGCTTGTTCTCAATTAATTGATTAGAGAATTGTGGTAAGTAAATTTGTAGATCTCACTTAGTACTCAAACTAAATCATCTAGTAGTAACAATCTGTCAAATCCATATCCCTTGTCAAACCTAGACTCACTATATGCAACAATTTTGCTTTGTTCCATTTTGTTTTACCTACTAACCTCTTATTCTCTTTATTGGAGGAAGAAAAGAAAAAGATAACAAGTGGTGGTCACTGTTCTCCATCCCATAGGGATGGCAGGAAAATACAGCGAAACTAAACTGCAATTCTACCTTGAAAGATATGACCTAAATATTACTTGTAAGGAAGGACAGTCTAAAAGATATTGGATATCACAGTTTACCAAATGAATTGATGAAATTGCATTTTTAATGTTACAAAGGTTCCAATCCAGGCACATCTTCAGCACAGACCTTCCCAGTCTTTCCACTCTACCTTTCCCCATTTTCTTTAAGTCTATAGCTCCTTATCCCAACCATTCCTGTAAGGTGTAAAATAAACACATCGACAAAATATCCCTCAGTTGTATACTGACATCTACTCTCAGTGTTAACTTACTCTACATATGTTTTTCAAAGTATATTTAAGGGCTTTAAAGATTTTGGAAGCAAAGAGGGAGTGCTAGGAAGAACTTCTTGTGTAGCCCTGAGCTACTTTATTTCCTACATGAGAAAAAAATTATGGCTTTAAGAGTCCTACATCTAGCCAACTCCAATGAGTGTCACACTTGGTGTCAAGTCCTATCTGCCTTTTTAATAACAACTTTCAATGAGCTGGCTTTAGGAATCTTTAAACTATTCTTATTTAAATCAGTTGGATCACAATGTATTGAATGGTAAAACAGTGACTGGACTAAATAGCTCTTATTTCCATTGGACTCTAATCCAGCACTGATTTTTACAAATTAAAATACTCAGTCTTTGAATTCAATGACACAGAAGAAACAATCTTTTCTCCACAGCATATGTGAAAGGGTTATACAAAGATAATCCTTACCTTTTGGTGTTGCAGTCTTCTTTGGAATGCCAAATTCTGAATCTGAGTCAGAGTTTACAGTCTCCACTACTTTCTTTTGCTTAGGGGCTCTCTTGGGTTTAGAAGCTATATCCAAAGGTAGTTTTCCTAGTAAGCAAATATCCATTTCATAGGTCAATGCAATATACTTACCAAAAAAACAAGCTGAAGTGAGTTCTATAAGAATAAAATTTCTTAGTGCTGATAAGAAATTAACCTTAAGTCATGAAATCATTCTTCTCTGCTTGGTATCAGTAGAAAGACAAATAATTTTTCAAAGATAACAAAATGAATTTTATTTAATTATGCATGATTTGCTTTTACATAATTCCATTAAGATATTTTAGGCTAAGACCATTAAAAATGAATTAAAGAATAACTGTAAAGTCATGACAAAAAAGTAACATTTGACATTAATTATAATCCAAATACTGCCACATGTTAAGAAGTCTAGATCAAAATGACTTGAGAATTCATTTCATAGGATTCTCAAATACCATGAGCAGAAACCAGTTCATTTCCATTCAAAGTTGAAATCCAGACTTAAAATCTTTATATGAAGAAAAATACAAAAATTCTATATAGTAGACCACAAATATGAAGCCTTCACTTTGTTGTTCAGTATTTTGTTTTTTAAAGTGAGCATTTTATTCCTGGTTCATCTGTATTTCATTGTGAAAGCTGAGCCATGCATTATTGGGGAAATAAAACAATTTGGAAAGTTTTGAATGGGCCCAAATCAACTGCAGAATTTTTTCATTAAAAAATTAAAAACCAATGTTGATTCTATGGAAAATGAACTCCCAGTATCAACCTGAGAGGCTAGTACTAGTAAGGCCCTCCCTTCCCAAGAGCAACTCTTTTAAACTTACATTATTGGGCAATGGATATATATTTGTTAAACAAATCAGATGTATTAATAACTTCCTTTTCTGTTGGTTTCATATATGTATATGGATAAAACCATTTCCCATTCATATCATTTTTAATGCCTAGCATATGAAACCCTTTTTAAAACAGGAAATCTAACTAAATACATGTTGTGTACATACTTTTCCGATTATATTTTGTAATAATTCAGTGCTTACAAGCATAAGAAAGAGTAAACACTCATGAATATTATGTGAGAAATCGTGACCTTTGATGCAAGCAGAGATATCAATTTGCCCACCTAAAAGCCCACATCAACTCATTTGCATCATTTTACACTTTGCATAACTATTGCAGAGATGTACTACATGAAGACGTTTTATGACATATTAACTTCTACTGGAAAAATGTTTCAGAGAAGCCAGGCCTGGTGCCACATGCCTAGAATCCCAGCACTCAGGAGGCTGAGGCAGGAGGACTGTGAGGGGGTTCAAGACCAGCCTGGCTACATAGTAACTTTAAGACTAGCCTGAACTACATAGCAAGATCCTGTCTCAAACTAAAACAAAAAAAAAGTTGTCAGAAAAAAATTAACAAAATTAAAACAAAACAAACAAAATATATATACATATGTATCTTTAGGGCCAGCCAGATAGCTCAGCAAATTAAAGTGTCTGCTTAGGCAGGTGCAGCGGCTTGGGTTTGATCCCCAGCATGCAGTAGAGGCCCCACCCCTAGGACACATTGAGATGGAGACTGAGACTGGATGTGGTGGCGCATGCCTGTAATCCCAGCACTTGAGGATGAAAACAGGAGGATCACTACGAGTCCAATTTGTGTAGTAAGACCCTGTAGATCTTGTACTAAAATACAAAAAAAGCATCTTTACAAGTCTATTTCAAGATATCAATCTTCCAAAAAATTTTATTTAATTGGTGTATGTTTGTGTTATGTAATAATTATATTCATTTGTGAAAATTGGTACATATAGTACATTTTTTAAAATATAAAACAATTTTTTAAAGTGCAAAAAAATGTACTTTTTCAAATACAGGGCATTAATATTGACCTTCTTTCAAAAGAATAAGTGTTACATCTTAGTACTAGCAACAGATTCATGAACTGACTCAGTGTTTCTTGGACAATTGCTTTTAAATTTAAAAAAACAAAAACTCCATGGCTCATATAGGGAGCATCCAAAGTCAATGACCAGTGTCTGCGCTAAGGGAATGGAGGCAGCACTGACACAGATAACAGAGCTTTACAGAAAGTTATCTACATAGGAATGCATGAAATTTTATAATCACAACTTTAAAATACAATTCTATAGAGATTTAAATCATTTCCTCACATAATTAGATGAGGATTCTAATGCACACACTTTTTTTTAACAGTTTTATAGTGAAGTTGAGGTGCAAAGTTCAAGTATTATCAAATTTCCTTTACATCAAGTATGTCTACATAGTTTATGTAATGCCTAGCATAATAAAATGTAAGCACATACCCTTTTTAGCAGCTACTGTTTTACTTGGAACTTTATCTGTTTGCTTCAGACCAAATGATGGTGAAAAAACAGAAGCAGTATCTTCTTCATTACTGTCAAATTTAGCTGAATCTAAAAATTTCAAAGCTTTTTTTAGTAAAGAGATTCTATAAAGACCTCTGAGTAAACTTTGACTTGTTTAACTGATGACTTCTCTTTAGCTAGATAAGTGATCTTGTAAGTTTCTATTTTGTGATCATATAATCCACAATATATAAATAGCTGAAAATAAAAGATACATCAATGTTATACCTCAAAAATGTTAACTGTGTTGTGAAACAATATAGAAATGCAGAGTAGTGAAAATTCATAGTACCAACTGCTAACCATATAAAACGCATTTGACTAATTCAATAATATATACTGAAGATTTATTTTAAAAGATATAAAACAAGCTCCACTGTGATTGATTTAGTAGCTAAGCAATACTACTAACCTTTCAGGAACATGAGTAATAATGTTCAAATCTAAAAAAGTAGTAAATATTCATATTTCTAAATTAATAAATAATTAAAGATTAATTAAAAATGCATGTAGGCTCACTTTAGATTACTTTTGTACACAAATTATTAAGACAATCATTTCTTTCCTCCCTTCCTTAAACTACAGCAGGAGCTTTTACTTGGACTTAAGTATTTTTACATAATTATTTTAATATGCTGTCAAGATAAACATATATATGTGTGTGTCACACACATATATTATCAAATCTAGGTCTGTATATATATATATATATATATATATATATTTACAAATACATGATAATGGGACATTAAAAATTCTACACACAAAAATGCAAGGAATAAAAAAACATACCCTAATAAAACTTGTTTCAGAAGGATTAATCTTTCAGCTGTCTTAATTTATCCAAATAAATCAAAGTTCAACCTTCTATAATTTTTCTTCATATTTTACTCATTAGCAAAACACTACAACACACATTCTATACCGAGAGGTTAACACCTGCTTGTCCACCTAAATGCTTCCCAAAGCCTATTCTGACCAATCAGTTAGGAATTATCACAGAAAAAGTAAATAAATTCCAATACATTGAATAAAGTATAAAAAGTCTCCCATTCTACTGAACAATTCTAAACTTAAATGCTGATCTAATGATTTATTCTTTCCCTCCACCAAACAAGAATACAATTAACAAATGAAAAGATTAAAAGCATACCATCTTCTGACTTCTGAGAGTATGAAGGAAATGAAAAGAGATTCCCAAACTCCTGACTTTTTTTGTCATGGGAAGATTTTCTATAAAAAAAAACAACAACACAAAAAGGACACACTTAAATATCTTATTGCACCCTAGATTATATATAAATTATACTTCACAATCATAAACACAGGGCAAACAAAACCTTAATTTTCGCTTCTTTTTCAATTAAAAGCACAGCAAAAAACCTTTGTATGTGTAAGCATGTACAAATACAATAAATCATGTGTGCACATGTGCATACAGACCCCAGATAAATCAGTAACTTAAGAATAACAACTAGACAACAGTTTAAAGTTACTCAAAATACCACTAAAATAAATTTTATACTTGACAGAAATAATCACTCCAGAAATTAACATCAGAAAATTATTAGCACAGTGAAAGGCAGAATGCTTTTTTTTTTTTTTAAGAACACTCTTCATAGCAGGCAATAATCACATTTCCAATCCTAGATCACAGGTTGGCACTTATTTTGAGATCTGGTTAAGGCCAATTATACTAAGGAGAAAAATACTCTTTAAATCCTGAAATAGTTCACAATCCTCTTATTTCACAGATTAAACTGGCATTCACAAAAGCAAGAAAAACCAATCAGGGCCAAATCTCAGAAAGAAATATAAATTCAAGTTGTCCAAGGATAATCCCATGAGACTACTGCTGATTTTGTAAATAATGCTTTACTGAAATCTAGCCACACTTACTTATTCACACATTGTATATGACAGACACTACATGAGCCACAAAACCTAAAATCTTTATGAAAAAGTTTGCACATCCTTTCTTCACACACAGTATAGCAGTGTGATGAATCTATGGCATGCAGGCTGCAGCAGGCAGTTTATCACTGAAAGCTCTAAAAGGTTTGCCATCACTGTTATACAGCATTAGCTACTGTATTAATAATATTCCTTCATGAAAAACACTACCTAGAATGATAATTGCTTAAAGCACAAGATCCTTGACAAATACCTATAACAACTAACTGTACCATATTACTGAATAGCAGGTATTTCATTACTTACTCTGGAGTAGTTTTAGATTTGCTGGGAGAAAATGTATATTCATCTTTATCTAAGCCATCTGAATGAATGAATTCATCTTCCCCATCGTTTGCTATGGGAGATGCTTTAACTTTCAGCTCCTCTAAATCATTATTGTCCTCATCATCCTCGGCATCATCATCCTCTTCTTCTGAGAAATCAAATGTATACTTAGGTCTTTCAGCTAGGAGGAAGAAAAATGACATGTTAGCCAGGCACTGTAGCATGTGCTCGTAGATATGCACACACATCTCATACTGCCACCACCACCAAAAGAAGTTAAACTCAATCCTACCTTTATCCACATGAACTATTTCAAAGTATATGAGAAAAGAACCAATATTTAGAAACTAAAATCTAACAACTCTGGCTGAAAGTGTTAACATCTGTCTCAAACTTTCTAGGAGGTATGGGAAATGCTGCATACATCTGGAGAACATAGTGATGTGACTGAATGATTAGAATGATTACTCAGAAATCCTTAGGAAATTATCAGATATGGCTTTGTCTTAAAGGCCACTAATAAAGATTATAAAAACAACCAGTAGTATAAGGCTTTCAAATTCTGCAATTACTAATGACAAATTTTACTATTCTTTAAAAAATGCAAGCCAAGGATGTTGGTGTACTCCTGTCATCCCAGCACTCCAGAGGCTGAAGCAGGAGGACCAATGTGACTTCGAGCCTGGGCCATATAGCGAGTTCAAGGAGAACCTGAAAGGCATAGTGGGACTCTGTATCAATTCCTCCCCACAAAGTGATGTTACTTTCTCTTAACCTCTTGGATAAAATTTTTTATTTTCCTTATTTTCCTTTCACTAGGAAATAGACAATAAGTTTTCAAGTGAATAAGAGATATAAAATTTTAATATATCAACAACATAATTAAGTTTATATAATGCCTAAAAATACAGATACCAATTAAGGGGAAAAGCTTATTAGCATAATACAAACAAATTTTATTATATTCTGGAACAGGTATTATGGAATAAACTCCTAAAATCACTTGGGTGCTATATAATTTATTACCTATTTATGGAATAGCCTAAACATAATTGTCAATCACTTAAAATTTATTTTTTTTGGTAACAATCACTTAATAAATTAGTTTTTATGCAATTTAAATTACCCATGTTAAAGATTAACCTACAGCAGAGGTGGTGAGCCTATGGCAAGTGTGTTGCAACTGGCTGTTTGAATCACTGAAATCTCTAAAAGGTTTGCCATCATTGAACTATAGTATTAGAAACAAGCTCCAGTCATGATAGAAAAGCAAAGAATGTAAGGCCTAATATAAATTTTAAAATGTGTCTGCCAGTTAAATAACCATAATGTTACATCTTATATTTTAATATTTTAATAAAAAATTAGGACAACAAAATTTGAGAACATACAAAACAAGAAACCCATCCATTTTCTATTACTGAGTATTCAGAAAGGATCAAACCACCTACTTAGTAGCAATAGATCACAGCAAAATGGGATTCTGCAGCCTCAGCATATCAATGTAACTAAGAAAACTGTGTGTATAGAATCAGATTCCTAAAGCAGGAAAAAAAATTATTATAAAAGCTAGACATGTTTAATACAAAAGTACAAGGTACTTCTAACACATTCATCATTGGCTGTGTAATATCAAGTAACAGTTTTTTTGTTTGTTTTGAGTAGGGTCTCACTGACAGCTTGGACTCACAGTGATCCTCTGATTTTCAACTCCCTAGTGCTGGGATTATAGGTATGCACCACCACAGCTAGACTCCATCACTAGATCAGCAGGCCTGGTGCAGCATGCTCTGGCAGGGATCAAACCCTGGCCCCTGAGCTTGCCTAAGCAAGCTCTCAGTCTGCTGAGCTATCTTACAAGCCCTATACTCTTTTTTAACTAAGTATCATAAAGATATACAGAGAACATAAGCCAAAGTTTATAATAAAATTCACTAAAAATATATGATTCTCTTTAGAGAAATTTATATCCAGCTTTGCTAGATGAAGCTAGCTATGTGAAGAAATTTCTTTTCTCTTTATTCCTGTAATTTCTGATCTAAGAACTCTATTAACACTGATAATACCAACTTATAAGTCAAGCTAATATACAATCAACATAAAGTGTATCACACTACCAGCTGCTCTCCTAAGCAAAGAATCTCTTGGAATAACCACAGGTTCTGTTTCTTCCAAGTCACTTTCTGACTTGGACTCATCATCTGACCAAGGGTTCCGTTTCTTCACTTTTTTTGCACTAGGTTTACCAGACGCTGTAGGTGTTTTTCTAATCCTAGTACCTGAAAGTAAAGCAACAGTAATTAGATATGCATAAATACCATTAGTGAAAATAAAGCTCTTGTTCTGCAGAAGCTTATTATAAAATAACTAATGTTCTTAAAAAAATATTATTTCAATGACAACAAAAAGCACTTCAAAAGACTCTAATAATGGCCTTTACACACAGTTCTACACACATACATAGTAGAGGCAGGCAGGCAGGCAGGCGGGCAGGCGGACAGACTGACTGACTGTGACTGACTGGCTGACTGATGACTGACGGACTGATGGACTGACGGACTGACTGACAAGACAGAGATGCAGATAGAGAAACAAAAGAGGAATTCTTCACCAGGTTCCTTTCTCTCCCTTTTGGGCTTGGGTCCTTTATTTATAGGAGCTGATGGGACCAATGCTTCTTCTCCTGTACTTTCTACTGGCATTCCACTGAATTCTTCATCATATTCCACTTTCACTACTGTAGTATCAAGGTCACCCTACATATTAAAAAGAAAACCATTAAAAAGAAACCATGAATAAAAATAAAAACTAACACACCACTTTAAAGATACACTTATAGTAAATAGATAGCTTCATATCAGGTGAACTGTTTTAAAAATGTGATCCTATTTAGGTCCTAACAGATGACTACAATCAGGCCACATTTGACTTTAACTCATTTATCTGCAAGAAATGATATTCCTTATAACTGCAATTTTCTGGTATACTCAACAAGATGAAAGCTGTGAAGAAGGAACTCTAGAAATAAGACAACAGCTTTTGATTATCAAAGGAACTTTCAGACCAATAGCTAAGCATACTAAACAATATATGCAAAATGATTTCCTGTAACTGAAGCTTCCAATATACTAGAAAAAATCAAATTATTGAAGGAAAATAAACAGCATATGTCATGCACAGTGAGACAATATAAGACAAGAATATTGAGGGAAAGGGGAGGAAGGGAAGAACAGAGAAAAACAGAAATCATTAAAACACAAATAGCAAATGCAATGGAAGACAGGAATGGCTCAAGTGGGAAACAGAGCAATGCTGCTTAAGATAGGGTAGGGAGTGCTCCATAAAGATGGATCTTTTTGGATTGAGTTCTGAAGGAACATAGTAAAAAAAAACATTGCAGGCAGATGGCACAGAGGCATAAAGTATCACATACATTTAAAGAACTAGGTCTTTAAACACTATATACAGTATACAACCTAAAATTGAAGAAAAGTTGTGAGAGAGTAACCAGGAAGCAATGCAAAACACTAAACCACCATATACCACTGCACTGTGTCTAATCAGTGGGAGTCACTGAAAGAGTTCATGCATTTGTATGGAAATCAGTCTCACATTTCAGAACTATTCTAGTAGTGGAAGACAGGTCTAAAAGAAACAAAGTGGAGAAAAGCAGAAACTACAGTTGAATAACAGAGAAATGGAGGGCAATTGTTAACTAAGAACTATTTTAGGATATATCAGGGCTGGAAAAATAGCTCGGAGGTACAAGCACCTGCCTGGCAAGCACAAGGACCTAGGTTCTATTCCCAGTACCATGTGCTGTGCCAACCCTGCCCTGGGCGCTCCGTGCCAGGCTACCAAACTGGGTGTAGGAGCACACGCCTGTGATTCCTGGAGTTGAGGAGGCTGAGACAGAAGGATCACTATGAGTCTGAGCTGCACAGCAAGACCCTGTACCAACAAAATTATAAGGCAGTATTAAATGGGCACTAAAAGTAGATTTTTGAATCATTTTGTAAGCAGTTGATAGGAATTATTGATTAAATGGGGGGGAAGACCCTCCCACATTCCTGTCAGTGATAGCCGAGTGTTTAAACAAGGCACAGAGCAAGTTCAAAATCAGTACAACTGATCCAGTTTCAAAGATACCATGTCAGAAGGGCTCTGAGCATTTGGGTGGCTAGATGTGTCTGGCATGCCAGAAACATTGCAACTGAAGGATTCATCATTTTAAACTCAAAAAGCTTTGGACATAGATTAAATCACTTCAGGTAGAAAAAAGTGCTGAGAACTAAACCTGACAGACACTAACTGAAAAGGACGGAACCCATTTTTCTGAAGAGAAACATAGCATGCTGGTATACGGTAACAAAAAAGGAAAGAGGAAAATAGCACAAACTTCACTCTATCAGAACAGCAGGGAGTGGCTATTTAGTGCCAATATGCTCCTATGTTTTAAATATTAATTTGCTCAGAGAGTTCTCCAATTTCTAACTGCAGCTCTTAGGCTTATTTCCCAAGCTTTTACTAAACCAAGTCTATAGTTTAGTAAAACTATCTGCTGGACTTATTTATACATATATCTCTTAGATTTTAAAATCAATCTGTCCAGAAATATTAACATCTCTCTCTTTTTTTTTTTTTTGCGGAACCAGGGATTGAACTCAGGCCCTTGCACTTGCCAAGGGAAGCAGTTATTCCACTGAGCCATCTCCAACGTCTCTCTTTCAAAACCATCACACATCCTGTTTTCTCAGCTCTGAACCTTCTTTCCTCCTCGCTAACCATGGTCAGTCTTTGTGAAGGACAGGTAAATGTCATATTTAAAAAAAAAAATCCTTAACAGTAGCCATCAGTGCCCCATCACAAGATGTACTTAACTTAAATCACTTCATTAAAGGTGAAACAAACAGTAAAAATGAGAGGTTATTTTTAAAGACAAACTCTGTTCTGCTCTGAAACTTCCCTAATTGGTTATGATACAGAAATAAAATCATACTTTAATCTTTTTTAAATTTTTATTTGGTACAGGGTCTGGCTACCAGCTTAGACTTGGAATAATCCTCCTGTCTCAGCCTCCCAGTGCTGGGTTTACAGGTATGCACCACCACACTCAGTTTCAGTGACTAGCTAGGCACAAGGCCAGCATAACATGCAGTACCAGGGATCGAACCCAGGTCCCTGTACTTGCCAGGTGGGTGCTTAGACTGCTGAATATCTTCCCAGCCTCCCAAAGTCATACTTTAAAGTAGATACATTCACACTTTTGGGTTACCTAAGATTAATTTAGAATTAAGTAATTTAGAAAGCTATGAACATATTCCTGTAGTTTCAATTATTTGGGAGGCTGAAGCAGAACTGTTTAAAGTCCCAGAGCTCAAGGTCAGATAGAGCAACAAAGAAAATGAAACACATTTTGAAACAACACACAAACAAAGAATTAAGCAAATAGCTCTTAACATATAAGTGATCCTTGACCAGTATGTTTTTATTTTATGAATTAAGTGATCTCAGAGTAAGATTTATCACAATTAAAAATACATTAGAAAAAGCATGACTAATAAGAGTAAAATTAAGATACTACCCATACACACTTATGTATACACACACACACACACACACAGAGGATAGAAGAGTCTAACAATGATTAAAATATGCATCATACCTTCTTCTTCTTCAACAACTTTTTGCTAGCATCTGCCTTCATAGCAGTAATTTCAGGAATTATTCTTCTCCCATAAGGTGAAGGCATTGTCTCTTCTAACTGAAGTTTCTTCACCTTAGGTTTACCAACTTTACCTTTTATTGCTTTCCCACTCATTCCTGCTAGAATATCTTCTCTTTCTTGTGCTTCTACTTTCTGTAGTACAATCACAAAGGGGGAAGGGTGCTTAAACAACTCCTTAGAAAAGACTTAAAACAAATTTTATCTAACCACTAAAGATGACCTGATATCATCCCAGCAAGTTACACATAAAAGTTCTGTTAAGAAGCATGATGCTATTTTCCATTGCCTTAGCTATAACAATGGTTCATAATGTACAGTCAAAACAGAATGAAAAATTAAGTCCTAATATACTTAGATTTAACATAAGAGATTCCATGTAACAATGAATGAGGGCAAGGGGAAAGGGAGATGGCTCAGTGGAATAAGTGCTTTCCTGGCAAGCACAAGGACCTGAGTTCTATACCCCGTTCTGCCAAAAAAAAAAGAATGATGACAAAATAATTATTAAAATCAAAGATTGTATATTTTACAAAAATTATCCTTTCAAATAATAAACATGCTCTTCAAATATATTTAGAGAAATACTACAAGCTTTGAAATCAGACAGCTTGGATTTCACTGTTGGTATTTCCACTTATTAGTTATGTATTCTTAAGAAATAAAAGATAATTCATAGAACACCTACCATGTCCCAGGCATAAAGCAATCCTGTGACCCATGCCCCCCATTTTATGGCTAAGAAAACTGGGGCTCTGAGAAGATGAGTAACCATCTCAAGACTAATGATGTAATTCCTTTTTAATCAAGTTACTTTACTATGTCCTAGATCCCTATCTCTGTAATAGGTTAACAACCTCTTTCAATTGCAGCGAGAGTCATTTTGAGGACTGTACCACAGTTCTAGCACACAATAGCTGGTAGTACCATTAGACTTTATATGACATGAAATATGAAATGATATGACATGAAATTTAAGTCTAAATTATTTTAGACTTCAGAAAAATACCATTTATGAAATTTATAATTTTATTTTATTTTTTGTCTTTTTGAGACAGGGTCTCACTGTGCAGTTCAGGCTGGCCTTAAGCTCACTTTGTAGCTCAGGCTGGTCTCGAACTCACAACAATCCTCCTGCCTCAGCCTCCCGAGTGCTGGGATTACAGGCCTGCACCACCACACCCGGCTCGTTTATGAAATTTAAATAAGTTGCTTAGAGTGACTTTGTTAATAATCAAACTTTTTGTTGCTTTTTAATGCTTGCTTTGAATGATGACTTCATAATGAGGAGATGGGCATAACAATAAGATTTCTTATTTCAGTGCATTAACAATCAAATTAAAGGAAAATCAGAACAGCATTAACAATAGACAGAAGGATTTACAAAGTATGGTACAGGGTTTCAGGGTAAATCCTGAGGGGATTTGACTGATCTTGAAATACAAAAGTTACATTTCTTCTTCTATAGGTCTTACTTTATCTTGGTCTTAGCCATCCAGCAGAAAAGTATAATAACCAGGTATGAAATATAAAGCCATATTAATATGCTGGCTGTAAAGAGCTCAACTCAACAACTTCTGACATTGCCAGTCCTAAGGATAACCCACTATTATGGGCTACTGGACTATATTGTATTATTTTGCTGAATTCATGCACCTACAACATTTAAATGGCAATGGAACACCCATCTCTCTGACAAAACTAAACAAAAAAAGGGGATACAAATGAAGGACCATTTTGTATCTGTATATACAAAATAGGATATACAGCTACTTTCTCATAATTCAATGAGAAGAAAGATTATACTAATTGTGTTTGGACAGGATATCATGTCTGAATCTTGTACTATGAATAACCACTACAAAGACAACAATATATAATGTATTAATTATTGAAACTGTCCTATTAATTGGTTTTGAAACTCATTGCTATTTGTTTCTCAACAAAATTTTTAAAAAAATTTTTAAAATAGTAGTCAAAAGCAATAATTTTCTTTTTAATGTATTTTTTCTTTTATTTTTCATGTTTTCCCCCTCTTTGATGCTGGGGAATCAAACTCAGGGCCTCATACATACTGCTCCTGAGTTATACCTTCAGCTCAGTGCTAACATATAGAGCAACAGGAAAAAAGAATCCTCTAATTTAAAAAATCTAATTACCAATATTTTTAAAAGCATAAATCATATGAGGTATACTTTTATGACTTGAAAAGTCATTAGAAGAATCTACTACAATAACACTAAAGTCTAACAAATTATATCAGATAAATAATGTATCACACTTGTTCTTAAAGAGTTTTAATTCAGACAAGCCATGAAAATAAAACTGAACCACACAGACAATGAATGAAACAAAAAGTAAAATAACATGAGTAATGACAAAGGGTAATTATTACTCAAAATCAGATATTTATACTGCTGTCATTCATTTAATTCTATCGGAAGTATGCAATTTTATAAAAGCTTACAACTTATATTATTTCCTCTACATTTTTATTTCTTAAATTATAATTTTACTTGGAGAGAACTGTCACAATATAAAAATTTTCAAATTACTTTGTTATAAACCTAAAGAACCACTCAAAATCAGATATTTATACTGCTATCATTCATTTAATTCTACTATCTGAAGTATGCAATTTTATAAAAGCTTACAACTTTTATTATTTCCTCTACATTTTTATTTCTTAAATTATAATTTTACTTGGAGAGAACTCTGTCACAATATAAAAATTTTCAAATTTCTTTGTTATAAACCTAAAGAATTATCACTCTATTCCTAAAGTCAAGGTACTTATATTGAATTACACATATTAGTCTTACCTCTTTCCAGGAAAATATTAAGCTGAATCCATTAGCTAATTTAGAAGTTGATCAAGAAATTTTAACAGGAAATATTGAATTTACACTAAATTTCAGTCCTAAATATTATACTACATTCATCCACACTAGAAATAATTTTCCTTTGTAACTTCAAAGAGCTATGGCTACCTTAATTACATTTTACAAATATACCAATAGTTAAAAAAATAACAAATTTAGACAGATTTCCCTATCTCAGATATCAGTTTTCTATGTGTATTTTAATAGACTTAACATACATCCAGTTCTTCAACAAATGCTGCTAAATCTTCTTTCCAAAGATCTGAAGGTGATTTTCTTTTAAGATCATTGACCTCTCGACCCTATAATAAAAAAGCAATTCAGTTTAACAGTCAGTAATTCTGATGTATAAAGGATAATCAAAATACTTATTTTTGGAAAAAGAAAAAAGTATGGATGATACTAAAATAATTTCAAATTATTTAACCCACAAAAGTTCATACTTTTGCATCTCTCTGTTTAATCAGTTCTTCAACTTTTTCTTTAGTAAGAGACCACAGAGACATATTTAAAATATAATTAAAATCAGGGCCTGAAGGAGTTCCTGAATCAGAGGAACTATCATCATGTTGGTTTTGTGTTTCTTCCTCTTCTGCTGCCTGTAAAAAATAATAACTTTATATTAAAGTCCTGTATTAACATCAAATCAATGTTTAATTTTACTGTCAAGTTAAAATTCTATATATGATACACTGCTAATGCTATATCTTGAGGGTTGTGGGATCTGATTATCTATAAATTAATTATAAACATATTTCTTATTTTAAAAAAAGTTTAAGATTTTTTCTTTTTTTTTTGTACCAGGGGTCAAACTTAGGACTTTGTGCTTGCCAGGTAGGTACATATGCCCCTGAGCTATTTCCCTGGCCCTAAGTTTAAGATTTCTAAAGACATACAATAAAATCTTCAGGGAAAATATTATATTTAATCTCTGTTTACAGAGGAACTTGATGAGAAAATTAACTGTTTTCCTCAGCATGACTTTCACTAAGTCATGAAATAAGACTCTATATGTAAAAATTAATAGAACTGATGTCATGCATGTTAATCTGATATTTATACTAGTGAGTAATTTAACACCCAAGGTAAATATCATTTATGAAAATGTTATAGTCGTAATACATACACTAAAGTATATTCACTCACTAAGGATGAATTCTTAATCAAAACTGTGTAAGTGACAATACTCATCTGAAGACACAGAGAATAGGTTTATGAAAGAATTTAAGAGTTGGTAAATGAAAGTAAGAAGTGTAAAGCATTGTCTGAAACTTTATTTATAGGATTTTTAACAAAAGCTAATAAATCTTCTGCTAGTATTAAATTTCAAAATACAATAAATTTGATAAAAGTTATTTTAGGTGACATCTTCTAAAGTTTAATAATAAAAAGACATTAAAATTGCACCTAAATTCTTTAAGGCACTGAGATAATTAAAAATGACTGTGTTATAACTATGATACTTGAACCAAAAATTTATTGTTGGTAACAAAAAAAGTTAAGATTTATAACTTAAAAATTTCATATATGAGATATGCATACATATGTATATACAAAGAAAAATGTAGGTGCACTTTACAAATAAAAAGTTAAAACTGCAAAGCAAGATGCTTCATTAAAACTACAAACTCAAGTAACAGGCAAAAAAGTAATTTGTTACTGCATGGATAACAAGTAGATAATTTATGGCAAATTACTCTAAAGCTTTAAAAAACTCATGAAATGCTATGTTTAGATCATCAGACTAATATATTAGCGTGCCACAAAATCTTGGTTAGATTTGCAATTTAGAAGTCCACTTGATCTAAGTTTTGATAATACCTACAGTATCATTAATAAGAACTCTATATGGATTATGTCATTGCTAACAAGAATATGATAAAGGACACATTGAGAAATCAATAAAAAGGAACTAAGTTCTAATGATAAAATTCCATTAAGTTTTAAGCAAAAAAATTCCTCTTCTAATGAGCTACTTCACAATTTTGAATCTCTTCTCATACTGTATGTAACAGGGCAATCTTGTATGACTAGTTCCTTTTGTTACCCAAACCTCCTCAAGTGGTCAAACTGCTGAACAAATTTTGAAGGCGATAATGCAACTCCTGACTGCCAAGCTAGCCTTCACCCTCCAATTCTACTTCAACCAGAAGGACATTCTCAAATCATAGGTACCTGCATCTGTCAAACCAGGCATTACATGCAAGAGCTTACTTTACTGTCTTTGTTTTTCACAATAGTGAGGACTAAACATATGCTGAGCTGTGTTCCCTGTTCCTTCCATCCCTTTTTAAACTTTTACTGTGAAATTGGGACTATACTAACTGCCCAGGCTTGCTCAAATTTGTGATTTCTCCTGCCTCTGCCTCCTACATAGCTGTATTATAGGTGCCACCACACCCAGCTATTCTGTTGTTAAGACAGCTTAAATCAACAGTAATAAAGAGCAAGTAATGTATAAACTATAATCTGGAGTTTAACCATACAAAGCATACCAAAAGGAAAACAAAGTATTCCAGTCATCTTAATTGTAAATGCTTCCCATTTTGTCCTACTCATTTTTATCAAGGAGGAATAAGCCCATTATCTTAATATGTAACTGATATATTATTTTTTTCTAATTTTACTTGCTTTAATGTATAGCATTTATTGACCTCAAAACTGAAAAAAGCTTAATATGAACAAAAGAAGCATTCAATGTAACTGTTTAGAAAATATGAAAACATTACAACTAAGAATTCGTAAGTATAGGAAAGTTTAAACTTTCATTTTAAATTACTGTGTCATGTAATCATAGCCATTTTAGGCATGTTAACATTACTGATATACAGAAATAATCTACTTAAATATATTTAAAAATCACTCATTTCAAAATTTCTTCCTTTTCTACATTGCTGTTCCCAATCACAATGTTCTATTGCCTTTTTAAATTTCCTTTTAATTGTACACAACAACAACAAAAAAAACTGCAGCAGGCAGTTTCAAAAATTTCTATATTCTATTCCCTGAATGCTTATTATTTTATGATATGAAATGGACAACTTAATATCAGACTTGAATCTCAACTTCAGAGTTGAAAACTCTGACCAAAACAAAAAAAAACCTCTGACCAAAACGTAAGTAACATGAGCAGAGCATATATTTGGGAATTAATAAATACTATCATAATGAACATTTTGATTTAGCCTTAACCAAAGTCAGATCAAGTCTAAAGCCAGACCAAGTACGTGGTGACTGAACTCCACATTGTGAACATAAACTGAATAATGTGAAATCATTTTCAGGGTTGCCTATCTGGTCCCCAGACAGTGTACACACACCTCACAAAAAACCACCACCACAAATGACACCCTTTTAGTGGCAAGCTCAGAGGGGGAAAATAAAAGGCCACAGATACTGAGCTACCTTCTCAAACCTGGAGTCATTTCTCCAGGCCCTGCTTGAGTCACACTGGCAAACTGCTGTGTGGTGGGTGTGCACAGCAAATTCCTGCACTGTATCTGTTCTGTGGATAAACAGAAGACTTCAGTCTCCAAACAGACAGCTTATCACTTTTACCAACACTTTATTTAAAACTTAGGGGGTTGGGTTTTTTGTCTTGGAAGTTGCTTTACAAGCTTCTCTAAGTGTCTTTTTCTGCAAATGATTACCTTTTCTTGTGCTTCTTTCCAGGCTTTCACTGGGTCAGATTCATAACCTCTCTGGACTAACATTTGAATCAAATCTTTCTTTGACCTATTCTCTATGTGAGGGAAAAATAAAGTTAGGATCAAGAAAAGAGATTCAATTTGTATTTGTTTATATTCTATTGATAAAAATGTCTTCTATTAATAAAGATTTTTTCCATTTTAACTAATGTTCAAATTTTTAAAGATTGCATCTTACCTATAGTAATTTTCCCTTGTATCTTCTCTAAAATGAAACGGGCTTGATTGTTAAGCTTTGAAGATTCTGCTCCCAGCATTCCTACAAGCCACTCCTTACGTAAACCATAATAACTTAATCGTAAGTCAAAGAATTCTTTCAGAATGTCTTGTACAGTTTCATACTTCTTCAGACATCCCATATGATCAAAAAGTACCTAAGCAAACAAGGGTTTTTTTAGATTACATAAGTCTTTACTGTAATTTATAGAACAGTTATGATATTTAATCTTAATACACTTGTTTGAACACACAATACTCCTAAATGCCATTCGACAGAACCAAAATATATTTCTATATTTCTTTGACAACTATAAGAAACCATTTCTCAAGACCATGAAAATACTTAATAGTAAAAACTAGGATACAACAAATTCTTTCAAAATGACATTCTTATAATATATATAAGGAAAAATATTTTCCTCCAAACTAAAAATATACATACTCTACGCAAAGTTAGATGTTAAGCTCTTTCCCCTTCACACATTTAGAGGATGCTCACTTGCCATTGCCTTTTACTACTTGTGCTGAAACTATTCAAACCTTCTACCCTTTTTCTGTAAGACTTTCTTACATTATGAAATCTTTTCTCAGTCACCATGCTACTGCTAATATTTTTCTTTTAATCTATTTTAAATCTAAAAGCTAATTTGGAACAAAACTTGTATAATTATGCCCATAACTTTTTCCTTTCTTTGTGAGTGTGTGTGTCTGTGTGTGTGTATGTGTGTGTGTGTAAAAACAAGCAGGTTGGAGTTATGAAGAGATAAGTACTCTACAGATAAAATGCAAGTAAAAATGAGTATAAAGGCACATATAAACCCTGCAACAGTGTAGCGGGCAAGGGAGGGGATGTGTGTTAAAGCCCAGATGCATAAATACAGACTTGAAAGTAAGGGTAGTGGATAACAGAGGAGGAAAGAAATGTATCACTAGATTCTTCAGCAATTACATAGTGAAGAAAAGCATCCACCTATTGGAGCTATTCTCGTCATAAACCTAGTCATAACAATTTAATGATATTAAAGAAAGATTAATAGATTTTAATAAGTTACCATGGAGTTACAAGTAAGAGTAGTTTGAAGTTTAAAAACTTTATGTAATCCAGCAGCTTCTGCTTGTGCTAGTTTTTCTTCTGTCATTTTCACCACAAATTTCACAGTTGTATCAGTATGATATTCTTTATAATCAGAAATTAGCGCTGGTGTTTTGTCTGTTCCATTTAGCATAGGTTCTAAAACCTGTTCCTTGTATACCTATGAAAGATTTTAAAATAAATTTTTACTATACACTTTTATAGTCTCATATTATAGTCATACAGTCATTCAAAAAGCCTCAACTTCTATGAGGAAAGAAGGAAAACTTTCATTTCATTACCTCCCAGTCAATCATCATAGATGAGAATATACTAGAATAATCTCAGAGGTTAAAAAACTCACATGAAGTAATGGTTCTGATCTACTTATATTCCAAAGGGCAAGACAAATTCTGAGGACATGAAGAGGATGACATCAGGTAAAACTGACAGAAAATAAGCAACTGATCTTGTCATGAATTTACTGATCAAATTTGTTAAGGATTCCAAATATTATTTCTTATTTCATTTCTTTCATCTTAAGGTAAAAACAAAGATATAGTCTCTAATGAAAGCACTTATTTAATATAAGTTAAGCTATGTTTAGGCAGGCCTAAAACTTTTAAATTAGCATATGAAAATACAAATTCAACTGAATGGGAAGAAAATATAAGGAATTTCTAAACAGTATTCAGTTTTGAAGAATGATGGCTTATTCTCATCAGAAAGACATCTTGATGCAATGCTCTTCTTACAAATTACCATTTATACTAACCTGTGTCCAAGTTCTAACTGGAAGCTCTGTAATTTCTACTGTGTTCCTATCCACCACAAATATTTCACCACTGACTGCATACTGGTTTTGACCAAGTTCCTGGATTGTGCCTTTAAAATTTTTGTAATTTGGAAGCTGAAGAGAAAAATGGAAATAATAAAGCCTTATTTTTTTAAGCAGGAAAGACTTATTTTTTTAATTTCTATTTTTTATTCATACATATTTGTAATACATAATGATTACATTCCTTGTGTGGAACTGGTACATATTCATAATTATCTTAATTCTTTTTTTTATCTCTCCCCTCCATACTCCACACTCTTTAAGTAATAGGACTATACATGAATGCCCCTTAAATCAGCAGTCTGCTTTAACTGGTAGGTTAACATGATTGAAACTAAATTCCTCATCCTTAACTGTCCCCCTTCAAATGATCATCAGTTTTCACAGACTCTGTTAATATAATCTGAATATCTGCCATTGTAATCTAAACATCTCCTATTGCATCACCTTTCCCAATCTTAGTAAAATAGTACATTTTTCATCTTTTGACCCCATAACACTTCCTCCCTTACTAATAAATATTAATAACCTTTAAATTCAAAGTCCTTATACCTCAAACTTAAAGTCACCCAGTCTGGAACTAATCTAACTTCTATCTAATGATTTCCTCTGGAAAATTACTACTCTTTTATACTTTGCTTCAATATTTTGAATATTGTAACACCACTTTCATTCTATGCTATGGTTTAGAAAGGGTTTGAGTGTCCCCAAAGACTTCACGTGTTGAAATTTAAGCCCCACTGTGGAGCATTTTGTGACTGGAAACTTCATCTGAGATGTTTCGAGGTGGGGTCTTCAGATGACTGGCACTAGAAGAGATCATTAGAGTAACTGAACCATGGCAGCACCATAAGGAGAGGTCAGAGAGACACAGGCACACGTGCACACACTGTCTCTTGTCATAACCTCCAGACCCTGCCAGCAAGAAGGCCATCACCAGATAAGGCCACAGATATTGCCTCTCCAGAACTGAGGCAAAATAAGCCTCTCTTTCAGTAGTAGGCTGGCACAGGTATTTTATTGATGTAGTAACAAGAAATAGACTAAGACCCTATCCATCAGCACTGACATGTATATTCACTCCTTTCATCCCATTTTTCTGCATCTTACTTATCCTTCCCAACCAATCCTTCTTCTAAAATTTGTATTTATTAGTAGTAGTAATTACGAAACTAGGTATATAGATAGCATAGGCCATTTTTCCTAACATACTGAGCCATTATTAATATCTCTGTCATTATAAATTTCAAACACTTAGATGTGTTTTGTTTTGCTTTTTATGTATTTAGTACAGGGCCTACAGGGTCTCTCACTACACAGATTGGATTCCTAGTGATCCTTCCTGTTTTTCAGCCTCCCCGGCTCTGGGATTATAGGGTCCCACCACCACGCTCAGTCTCAATCTGTGCCCAGTCTCAGTTGCCCAGTCTCAACTGCCTAGTCTCAACTGCCATCTCAGAGCCCCGGGAAGTGGGGCCAGCATGGCAGGCCAGGATGTCTACTTAAGTAGGCACTTTAATTCGCTAAGCTATCTGGAAGGCCCTTCAAAGGCTAAGATCTGCTGGGCATAGTGGCACATGCCTGTAATCCTAGCACTTAGGAGGCTGAGGCAGGAGGATTGTTGTGAGTTTGAGACCAGCCTGAGCTACAAAGTAAGCTTGAGGCCCACCTGAACTGTATAGTTAAATCCTGTCTCAAAAAAAGACAAAAAAAAAAAAAAACAAAACCTAAGATCTTACCTCAACAAAAGGTTAACTTTTGGAAAACAAAGGTCACCTTTTATCTTGTAACTCAGTGCAATATCATATGTGTGATAGGCACACAAAAAGCAAGTAGTGATACTTTAGCTTAAAAAAAATTTATTTTTCATACTCTGTAGGGACTTAAAGTTTAAGATATCAATACTTGATGAAAAATACCTGTTCCACATCATGCCTAAGATGTTTGATATTCAAACAGAGAGTGACGTTAAGCTCAACTGCCTAGGCTGTAGGGTAATAACAATAAGCTTCTCTTTTGGAGGGTTAACAACCTAAGTTTATAGACCAAAATTAGAGAAAAAGAAGGGCTGCACAGACAGCCAACATTTTGGCCCTAGCCTTTCAAGGTCACTGAAGACTCAGAACACAGGAGAGCCTGAATTATAACATCATTTAACTCAGTTGTGTCCCAAATTTTCTGATCAAGGAGATTATGGGGCCACAGAGGAAAGTGATAGATGGTGTAGAGTGTGCCTAGGGAGAGTCACATGGGGAGAAAACATTCTCTCAAGCTTTCACAGACAGCAAATTAGTTAAGAAATGGCTGTGACTCATCCATATGGCTGACACTGACAAAGGATCTATAAACTACGGTAATCCTGAGGGGACTTGACTGGCCTTTTCAGATACAAAAACTACATTTTTTGTTATACAGGTCTGGCTTTATCTTGGTCTTAACCATCCAGCAGAAAATTAAAAAAACAAAACGAGGTACAAAAGTAAGTCCATATTAATATGCTGAGCTGTAAAAGGCTCAAGTCAACAACTTCTGACATTACTAGTCTTATGGAAAACCCACTACTATTATGGACTACTGGACTATATTGAAATATATTGAATTCATGCAACTATAATATTTAAATGACAATGGAATACACTTCTCTGACAAAACTAAACAAAAAAGAGGAGTACAAATGAGTGACTATTTTGTATCTGTGTATTCAAATTAGGATAGATATACAGCTACATTCTCTTAATTCAATGAATAGAAAGATTTATTCTAATAGTGTTTGTAAAAAGGATATCATGTCTGCATCTTGTATAATGAATAAACTAAGACAATATGCAATGTATTAATTAGTGAAACTGTCCTACTAATTGGACTTGAAACTGTCTCATTGCTATTTGTTTCTCAATTATTGAAATAAAATTGTTTTAAATAACTAGAAACAG
>PVKA01031093.1:0-26637 GCA_004027165.1 Ctenomys sociabilis
CCTGAGTTCAATCCCCAGTTACACACACACACACACACACACACACACACACACACACATAAGAAAATAAAAGTTCATATGAATGAGCCCTTCCTGAGGATCTACTGTACTAGAAGCTGGACAGTCACAGGTGCACATGACACTGCTCCACCCTTCAGGTTTTCAGTACATGCACCTCCTCCCAGTTAAAACTACCAAGAAGCCTTCTGAAAGAATTTTCCATAAGGTAAAACCAGACTGCATATGAAGGAAAATCAGAAGGCAGGCTCTGCAGGAATTATAGTCCAGAGACTGCAAATAATGCTTTACAGGAAGAATACAAGCACACTTAGGAAAGCACTGAAAATATTAGATTCAGGAGAAACTGAAGAGTTAGGAACACTGAAAGTCATACCTGCTCATGGATTTGAGTAAAATTTGATAAATATTTTGCCATTAAAAATTTCTAAACAGTAGAATAAAGTAATCAGGACAAATTTCAGGAGTATTGCCCTAAAGAAATAAGTCAATAAATTGAAGAATAGTAAAAAAAAAACCTGCTATTAAATCCATGCAATGGCACCAGAAAGAGATTGAAACAGCAGTCACAAACAAACACAAATGACCCAAGAATCTGAAAGGCAAACAGAGACTGCTCATTAATTTTAACAGCAACACTCAAGAACAGAAAATTGCTGTGGGTTACATAATTGTTAACCCAAATATCTTTGGTCTCAGCTCAGCATTTACTAATTTTTCCTGTAAACAATACCACTGCTCTATATAAATTACTCTCATATTTCCTACCTAGAAATAATTAACCAGAATATTCATCTAACTTACCATTGCCTCACTCTGAAAGTGCTTCTGAAATGCATCTACTTCAGTGAAATAAGACAATGGTCATCATTATCTTAGAAAAACTGTGGCATGGTTTGCTGTATTACACCAGACAATAAGGCAAACATGGGAGGCCTTGAGATGAACTGAGGCTGTAATCACAGCTGAGACACAATTCCAGCACATTTCACTTTCTACATGAACTCTGCAAATGAATAAGAAAACTTTGAAATGTCCTTTCTACTTGTAAAATAGAGTAACCAAATAACTCTGAAAACATCCCAGTACTTAAATTTTGTTTTGATAGGACCCTGCTAAGTCTCTAAATTGCCACGTCTGGCTTGTGGCTCTCCCACCTCAGCCCCACAGAATGCTGGAACAGGAGTGTGAGTCAGCACGCCAGGCCTGAGGGAAGACCAGGTATTTCCAGCATACCTGAGGTCAGATTGTGACTTCTGAGATCAGGTGTGAAATTTAACTGAGTTGACCCCAAAACAGCTACCTTAAGGTACATAAAAAGCATATAGAAGACTTGTGTTTAGACTTGAGTATTATGCCTAGATACTTCATTATGTATTCTAAAATCTGAAAAATTTATCTGAAACACTATTGGCCCCACACAATTTAGATACTCAAGCTATAGTAAAGGCTTCATAAGGTTGCCCCGAGGCTGATATGACAACGGAATTGAACAGACATGACGTCATAGGCAGTAACTAAGGAGGACTCGGTAAAGTTCAGCTACTGGTAACCACATTGCCTTGCTCAGATCCAGTTTGTTGTCTGTCACAGCCAAGCTAGTTAAATTTAGATCACGACATTTGTTTATTCAAATTCCATTCATTGGCCATGTAAATCAGAAGTTACCCAAATTTGTCTCTCCTGGAACTTGCACTATTTGCATAAAAAGCATTTCTTACTCACGATGGTTTGAAAACACCACACAGGATGCCACCTAAATTTGTCATGGGTGACTCCAAGTGGCCAGGGTCTTGGAAATTATCCTTTTTAGTCCTTCTTTTAACTCAAGACCAAAAATGGAAATGCCAGCTATTGGCAGACTTTGTCCTTAAACTAAGGATTCAAAAAGCATATTCACATTTCCCAGTCCAAGAAGCCTTTCTTCTGGGCCTGAAAGATAGCTCAGCCGACTGAAGGCCTGGTTTGGCAAACTTATACAAGCACAGAGATCTCAATTTGATCCCTGACACTACATGTTATGCCAGGCCCACCCCCAGGGCTGAACCAGCCACAGAGTCTAGATGTAGTGGTGCACCCCTGAAAACAGGAGGATCACTATGAGTCTGAGCTGTGTAGTGAGACCCTGTAACAACCAAATACATTAAAACAAAACAAAACAAAACAAAAAATAGTATGTCCTAAAATAAAAAATAGAGTATTCAACTCATTCACTTTGATTTTGAAAGCCTAAGGTTCAGTATAAGATGTGAGTATAGTCGCTTTGGGGGTGTGACTTCCACAGCTCACACCAGCACTGAGCACCAGAGCGCAGAATCTGAGTAAAAGACTCAGTTCTGGTGTTCTCAAGGACAGGCGGAGCTCATCAAGAGCCCCTGTGAGTGTGCTAAGGGAGCCCGACACAACCTGCCATTGGAAAAATATTGCTCTCCATTTTCCAAAAGCTGGGGATGTAGCATCATTTCTTTGCCACATTTCTAAACCCTATTGTGTTTCAAGAGAAATTCAATCCGTCTGTTTATTATTCTTCAAAACACTGCTGTTTTGTAAGAACTATTTGATGTCACAAAGCTCCATGAGTCACAATAAGTCCATTTGGTTCCCAACAGAAGGCTACAGAGCCCTCCAAGGAACTAATGCAACTAGAACCCCAGGCATCTTAGACCTCACAGAGCTTGCTGTGCAGAAGGGAAACTAGAACCTTGGGTGGCAGAGGCTTCAGGAAACGCTGGCCTCATTTGTTTCTCCCAACCTGAATTTCCTTTTCTGAAAAACACCTCAGTAAGAAGGCACTCTCCAGCGGCCCCATTAGGTAGACACTTCAAAATATAGAATTCATGTTTCTGTTTTTCATGCATTTAATTCTGGCCACCTTGTAAGAAGCAGATAACATTCCACACGAGGTACTAAAACTCTTACAATAAGTATTTAAATTTTATACTTTAGTCCTATAATAATGACATTTATTTCAAAGAAAATAGCAGCCTCATACAACAGATCTGAACTGAAGCTCTAGTGAAAAAATAGGGAGGGAAAAAGTTCATTAAAGACTTATCAGTGATCAACACAAAAATTTCTAAGGAGTAAACTACTAGTTGTATCTCATTTCATAAGAATATGCCAAACAATATAGCTTTATTCTTAAACTACAATTGCAGAGTCCTGAGGCTCTGAGCTAGAGCAATGAGGGAAGTTAAATTTCAAAGTAATTAAGAAAGATGAAATTCAATGAGAACATAATTTTGCCTCCCTGATGTAATCTAGGCTTTTGTTACTGCTTTTTCAAATAAATCAGTGAACTAAGAAAAAGGAAATAACTCAAATTAATGTGTTTAAACCCCATCAATCTAGAAGTAGTAAAATTTTCTATGGAAGCTGAATTTAATCCAAACAGCAAAAAGAATTGTTCATTCTAATTTATTAACATATTGGAGACTGCAAATATGAGGAACGCAAAGAGACTCCATAGTCAAATGATATGTGAGAATGTTGTATCATTTTTACAAAACTTTCCCTCTAAATATACTTACTGTTATAACTATGTTATAAACATGGAGCTAAGAATGACAGGAAGGTCTCAATGAAAGATCAAAGTGTTCATTTTCCATCTTCTTGGGCAATACCAAGGATAAGTCCCCTAATAGGTTACCAGAATATATTCATGGAAATTCTATTTTTTGATAGTCTTTTTCCACTTGGTGAGTTTTTAATTTTTTTTACCTTTTATTTATTATTTATTTGGTCTTGCTATGTAGCTCAGACTCATAGTGATCCTTCTGTCTCATCCTCCCCAGCTCTGGGATTTACAGGCATGCACCACCACACCTGGTTTCAGGGTCAGCATGGCCTGTGGTACCAGTGATCAAACCTTAGTCCTTGTGCTTACTAGGCACGCACTTAGACTGTTGAACTATCACCCTAGCCTGCACTTCATGATTTTTTTTATTGAGGGTAGAATTGTTTCATGAGATTAAATTTCCGTTATTTTCCTTCTGCACTGTTAGGATTAAAGCCAATCACAACAAGAAAAATTTATATCACTTGAGTTACTGTAAAAGAGAAAAGTCTAAGGTGAGACTGGAGGTGGCAGAAAAGACTTCACGGTTATTTAGGTTACGCAGTTACCCCAAGATGGTTAGGTGTGTGCTATCTGGACACTGACATCTTGCACACATCCGTTTTCCTTTGATATAGGCATAATCTAGTTAAAATGGAAATGTATTAGGAAAGTCAAACAATTAATTGATGCAAGAAAGGTTGTTTCATGTTTTGTGTAAATCAAAGCTAAAAATTAATTTGAGGAGCAGTGCTGTATTGTAGACTAAACACAATTTGGCCTGAGTATAGGGTTTGGTGTGGGTGTCAAAGTTGTTCTGGACTGCACATGGTCGGTAATCCTCAGCAGAAATGTTAACTCAATTTGTCAGTATTATCTTTATGTCAACAGTAATGCTTAAATATTTACAATAGGCATAGTATGCTGAGAGTTAGTAACGCAAGATAAATTGGAAAAATGCTAACAAAATGGATGGTACTAGTAGAAACCACTGGCACTATATAGACTCTGATTTTATATACAAGAGGCTTGCCCTAAGGTAAAATTTTATTAGAGTATATCATTGATATGCAGCTTCAAAAGTTTCCTCTAATATACAAAAAGTTAAAAGCATTTTTTTAAAGAAGCAATGCAATATGTTTACTAAATTTCTTTCACATAATATGGTCAACATTTGAGTCCTAAATACATAGTAGCTACCTTTCTTTTTTAAATAGACATAAATAATATTGTGAAACTTTAATTGTTATGCATTCTCCAGATATACTGCATTTTTCAACTCTCCACATAATTAAATGGCTACACTGCTAAAATATAACAAAGAGCTATGAAGAAAGAGAAAACACCCTCTCCTGACTCTCATTTTCCAGTCCTGTTTTCATTGCTACTGTTTCTTGGGTTAAAGAAGTCCTGGGTGTTTAAATTCTTTGTGTTCTGAGTTCATTGAGAAAAGTAGAAAGACAGAAAACTAATAAATACACTTTAGGAGCTAAAACACTGCCAGTCAACCACTAACAAAATGTCTTTTATTAAAAATATTAAACTAGAAAAGCCAAAATCAAAAGAAGAGAAAGCTTTATGCTAAACTTAAGAAGAAAAAGTTTAAAAAAGGAATGAAAGAAATGCACAGAAGCATAATGATGAGATTATGAATTTGTGGAATGTTTTCTTAACTAAAAGAAAAAGGTTAACCACAGCCTACTGAAGACTAGCACTTGTAATCCACAGGGAAGAACCACAAAATGAATATGCAAGAATCTATGTTTTGTGTTTACTTTAAAGCCACTTTGGGGTGTGTGTGTGTGTGTGTGTGTGTGTGTGTGTGTGTGTGTGTGCGCGCGCGCGCATGCGCGCACACGTGTGTGCACGTGCACGTGCCCATGTGTGTGTGTTCTTTTTGGCTTTGGTTTGCCTTCCTTATAATTAATTCATTTAATCGTGTAAAAGTCTTCTTCCTTAAAATATGAGCAGTCTACACCTTTATATTTTACCCCTTCCTTCCATTCAACTTGTATTAAAACTTTTTTGTTGTGACCTTTTCAAAAAATAGATGATCTATTGCTAAGAAAATATTCTACAAATGGTTTCTCCAACAGCTGCTACAGAGATTAAAACTCTCCGAAGTACTCCATTGCATTTTTTTACAAAAAGCTATCAGAGTTCTCATAAGTGGGATTTCTCCCTTCTTCCTTAGAAGCACTTCTCAACTCCAAGTGGGAGAAAAGAAAACTGAAAGGTCATCCACGTATCCTGAGCAGCAGCAGCCATAGTCTCTTTTGAATAACCTACTAGTTTTCAGTATTTTCTTCCTCTGTCACATGTATTTAGGTGCTTAGAAAACTATGAATTTTTTGGAACTTAAGAGCCAGAGGACCACAAGAGAAACACTCAAAATCATTGAGATATGTTGTTTAAAATACCCATGTTGAAGACAGAATGGAGGTCACTTCTTTTGTGGGGAGTTAAACTCAGGACCTTGCACATGCCAGGGAAGCACTTATTCCACTGAGTCATCTGCCTGGCCCCCAAAGCATTTTGTTTGTTTGTTTGTTTGTTTGTTTGTTTGTTTGTTTTCGTGGAACCAGGGATTGTACTTAGGCCCTTGTGCTTGCTAGGGAAGCACTTATTCCACTGAGCCATCTCCCTGGCACTGGAGGTCACTTAGACCAATAGTTTTTTTAATCCACATTCTCACTAGGCCTTTAATATTTACTTCCACTTAATTCTTAATTCTTATGTGAGAAAGACTTGAAGATGACTCTTCACACTTGATGAAAAACATTAATATCTGTAGGTTATAGTAATGTGTCTTAGAATTTGTTACCTAGAAAAGAATCCGTAAAATTGTATGTGAGTGGTATTTGGAGATATGGGGTCTGTTGGAGGTAGTCAGGTTTAGATGTGGTCATAAAGGTCAGGACTTGTGGTGGCATTTGTGCCCTGATCAGTTGAGGTCAACAATTTTTTTTTTTGTGGTACTGGGAATTGAACTCAGGACCCTGCATTTGCTAGGCAAGCACTTATTTACTGAGCTATCTCCCTGGTACCCCCTGATCAGTTGAGGAAAAGAGACGTGCTAGATCAAGCTCTCTCTTGCCATGAGTGAGTCCATCACATCATCACACAGCAAGAAGCCAGCAATGATGTTGGGCTTTTCAGCCCCAACACTGTGAACTAAGTAAATTTCCATTCCTGCTAAGTTTTGTAGTTGGTGATATTTGGCTATAGGAACAGGGGATAGTCCAGGAAAATATTGAAGTGCATAGGTATTCTAGATAAAGCAGGACAAAAAATTAAAAAAAAAGATGTCAAAAGAGAAAGATGAAGAGACCCGCGCAAGCCCAGGCCCAGCAAGTGTGTGGGAGAACTTTGTGCTCCCCTGTGCTCACTGGTCTGCTGTGGCCCAAACCCAGTCCTGAAGAATGAGTGAGACCTTTCGCTGCACTCTCTGAAACCCTCCACACCTCCTGATCCACCCCAAGCCACATTCTCAGTGAGAACTTCCATCACGCTCTCTGGACCCATCCAGACCCATTCCAGGCCTGGCATGCAGACCTGGGGTGAAACTCTGCAGCTGAAGTTCCTCCAAAGAAACTAGGGCAAAAAATACACAGCTAATTCAGGGCTAGGACATCTTGTTAGAAGCACAACAGGTTCGCTGCTAAGAGCTGCACAGGAAGGAGGTGAGCACAGTAGCCAGATCCAAGCCAGACACAAGTGGATGAACTCAAACTTAGTAGACCTGCATCCGAAATTAGGTAGATGCTAAGGTTATGACTGCACCAAAGCTCCACACCAAAGGACAAAAGACAGTGCTATGCACAATGACAAAGACAAGGAGCAAAATACAATCTCAGGCCCCAATTCTACCCAGAACAAGTGCAAAATACACTACCAGAGAACAAATTGGGAATCACACAGCTGAAATGTCTCAATTAATAGCATATGAAGTAAAGAAACAACTGCAGAAAGGTATGGAGGAACACAGATCAGAAATAGCCTCTAAACAAAAAAATGGAAGTCTCTAAATTAATAATGTCTGATGTGGAGAATCAAATGCACAGATGTATGGAAGAAACCCAACCTGAAAAAAAATTCTGCAGTAAAAGAATTAATAAATGCTTCTAAAGAAGACACTGATTAAAAAAAAGAGAGAGAAAATTAGAAAAGAGACCAATTCCTTAAATAAGCAATACAGAAATGAACTAGATCAGATGAAGCAAAGTCAAAGAGATATAAAGGAACTTAGAATTTCAATCACAAGAGTGCAAAACCACTTATGACAGTGAAGATAGAGATTTAAGCCTTGAAGACACTGTCACAGCTAGTGAGAAGTTAAGAAAAGATCTCTTAAAAATAACTAGGATACAGGAAAAAATAATCCATCACCTGCAAGATGGTGCAAAGATGAACAATGCGAGATTAATAGGCATCAGTGAGAAAGAAGGAGGCAATGCAAATGATATAAAAAGAATATGGGCAAAGTAATCACAGAAAACTTCCCAAATAGGAGGAAGCATACAGAACACCAAATAACTTCAACCCAAGTAAAAACATACCGAGACATATAATAGTCAAGATCCCAGCAATCCAACACAAGAATAATATACTGAAACCCGCTAGAGAAAAAAAAAAAATCACATTTAAAGGAAAAACAATCAGAATAACACCTGACTTCTCTTCACAAACCATGAAGGCAAGAAGAGCATGGAGAAGAAGACTTCAAGTCCTCTATGAAAACAAATTCCACCGCAGACTACTATACCCTGCAAAACTCTGTTTCAAGTTTGATGGAGAAATGAAGTATTTCCATGACAAAGAACAACTAAAGAATTTCATGATGACAAAGTCAAACTTGCACACACTACTAAAAGATGTCCTAGAGAAAGAGCGAAATGATCACATCTCCATGAACAAGAACAGAAGGAACCCACTAAACACCGCAAACAAACAGAGGACAAAAAAGAGTAAACAACAGCAGGTAAATAACATATCCATCATAACTCAATTACAACAATCAATGTAAATGAACTCAATTCTCTAATTAAAAGAAATAGACTGGCACAGTGGATTAGGAAAAAAATCCAACAATATGCTATATATAAGAAACATACTTAACTCAAAAAGAAATTCATAGGCTGAAAGTCAGGGGCTGGAAAATAATACTACATGCCTCAGCACCTCAGGAAAAAGCAGGGGTAGCAGTCCTGTTCTCAGACAGTCTCAACTTCAAACCAAGAATGATCAAATGAAATAAAGAAGGCCACTGTATAAAGGTTAGAGGAAAAATTCAAGAGGAAGAGGTAACACTCATAAATGTACACGCCCCAAATAAGGGAGAAACCACCTTGATAAGACAAATCTTGGTGAACATGAAAAACCTAATATCTAATACCACAATCTTAACAGGAGACCTTAAAGCCCCCTTCTCCCAAAAACTTAGCACAGAAGTAGCAGAACTGAACCACAGCTTGGAACAAATGGACTTAGTGGACATATACAGAATGTTCCACACAACAAGAGCTGAATACACAATTTTTTCAGCTGCACATGGGTAATTCTCTAAAATAGACCACATACTACTCCATAGGTCATGCTTAACCATATGCAAGAAAACAGAAATTATCACATGCATATTATCTGACCACAGTGCAATGAAACTGGAAATAAATGACAAAAGAAAACAGAAAAACCTCATAAATACATGGAAATTCAACAACACTACTTGCAACCGAATTTATGGGATGCAATGAAAGCAGTTCTCTGAGGGAAATTCATAGCTGTGAACATGTACATTGGGAAGACAGAATTGGAACAAATAAACACCCTAATGTTGCACCTCCAACATCTAGAAATGGAAGAGCACACCAAACACAGAGCTCAAAGACAGGAAGAAATCATAAAGATTAGAGAAAAAATTAATTCAACTAAGATGAAAAATAACTCAAAGAATTAACAAATCAAAAACCTGGTTCTTCAAATATTAGGTAAAATTGATAAGCACCTAGATAACCTCATCAAAAAGAGGAAAGAAAAACTTCAAATACAAATAAACAAGAATGAAAAAGATGTAACTAGGACAAACCCAGTAGAAATTCAGAAGATTGTAAACAGCTACTTTAAGAGCCTTTACTCTCATAGAATAAAAGACATACAAGAAATGGACAGATTCCCAGAAAGGCACAAATTACCAAAACTGAATCAAGAAGATAAAACAACTCTCAATAACCCAAGAACAGACAATGAAATATGAAGTGTAATTAAAAAAAAAAAAACTACCATGAAAGAAAAGTCCAGGTCCTGATGGATTCGCAGCTGAACTTTACAGAGAACTTATGGAAGATATGATCCCTATGCTCCTCAAACTCTTCAATGAAATTGAACAGAAAGCAGTCCTCCCAAAATCATTTCTGGAGGCAAATATTATACTGATACCAAGACCAGGGAAAGACACAACTAAAAAAGAGAACTACAGGCCAATCTGCTTCAGGAACACAGATGCAAAAATCCTCAATAAAATCCTACCAGATAGAATACAGCAAATGATCGAAAAGATCATACACTGTGACCAGGTAGGATTCATTGCAGGGATGCAAGGATGGTTCAATATACACAAATCAATAAAAGTAATATACCATATCAATACAGGCAAATCTAAAAACCATATGATTGTCTCAATTGATACAGAAAAGGCTTTTGACAAAGTCAAACACTCATTCATTGTCAAAGTTATACAGAAAATTGGAATAGAAGACCTCTACTTCAATGATAAAAGCCATCTATGGCAATCCATTGGCTAATATAATTCTAAATGGAGAAAATTGAAATGCTTTACTCTCAGATCTGGTACAAAACAAGGATGTCCTCTATCACCACTCCTATTCAATATAGTTTCGGAATCATTAGCTACAGTCATTAGACAGGAGATAAAAATAAAAGGAATAAGAATAGGTAAAGAAGAAGTTCAACTACCATTATTTGCAGATGACATGATACTTTCCTTGGAAAACCAAAAAAACTCCACCAAGAAGCTACCAGAATTGACACACAAATTCAGTAGCATAGCAGGATACAAAGTCAATATCCAAAAGTCAATAGTATTCCTTTACACGGATAACACACTGAGAAGGAATTAGAGAAACAATGCCTTTTACAATAGCACTGTGTAAAATAAAATACCTTGGAATTCATCTAAGTAAAGAGTAAGATCTTTTCATACAAAATTACAATACTTTGAAAAAAAGAGATCATAGAAGATTTCAGAAAATGGAAGCATATTCCCTGCTCCTGGATAGGAAAAACCAACATCATGAAGATGGCCGTACTTCTGAAATTGTTGTACAGATTTAATGCAGTCCCTATCAAACTACAACCAACATACCTCCCAGACCTACAGAAATCATTATTAACATTTATTTGGAAGCATAAATGACCTAGAATAACAACAAAGGCAATGCAGGAGGCATTGCAATTCCTGAATTGAAAGTATACTGCGAAGCTACTGTGATAAAGTCAGCATGGTACTGGCAACAAAATAGAGTGGAGGATCAATGGAATAGATTGGAAGATGCAGAGGCCTCTATGAACACACTCAGCCACCTATCTTCAACAAAAGGGCCAAACACGATTACTGGAAGAAAGATAGCCTCTTTAACAAATGGTGCTGAAAAAACTGACTCTCTGCATGCCAAGAATGAAAACTTGACCCAGTTCTATCACCACGCACTAAGCTGAAGTCAAAATGGATTAAAGATCTAAACATAGAATAGAAACACTAAATCTCTTGGAAGAAAAAGTAGGAGGAACTCCTGAAGACATTAGGGTAGCAAAGAATTCATGAACAAAAATCAAATCTCATGGGTAATACTTGAAAGAATTAATAACTGGGACCTCCTCCTATTCAGAAGTTACTGCATATCAAAAGAAATTACAAAAAAGTGAAAAGGAAACCCACAAATATCAAAAAAATCTTCACTAATAAGCACTCAGACAAAGGTATGCTCTCTAGAGTTTATAAAGAAATGAAAAATATTAGAGTCCCAAACTTTAAAGATCCAATCTAGAAATGGGCATCTGAGATGAAGACACACTTCTCAGAGGACTAAATTAAAGAAGCAAATAAACATATGAAGAAATGCTCCACATCACAAGCCGCCTGTGAAATGCAAATTAAAACAACACTGAGACACTATCTCACCCCACAAAGAGTGGCTATTATAAAGAAATCAACAAACAACAAATGTTGGAGAGTCTATGGGGAAAAGGGAACCCTTCTCCACTGCTGGTAGAAATGCAGACTGGTACAACCATTATGAAAATCAGTGTGGAGACGCCTTAAGAAACTGGGATCCTCTTCTAGTCTATTCCATTGAAATTTGAATGGGACTGGAAATCCCATTCAAGCCAGCTATCTGGCAATTTTCGCAGAGGAACTGAAAACGTTATAACAGCACAATTTGTGATAGCCAAATCTTGGAAACATCCAAGATGCCTTTCACATGAGGAACTGTTGAAAAAGATGTGGTATATTTATGTATGCTGATACCTGTGAACCAATCAACTGCACTGAAGATAGCAAGGTGTAATAGAAGGGTCACGCTTGGAATGCCTGTCATTCTGGTGTTCTAAATATGTACTTCTTGTCATGGCATACCAATTATTATCATACTGTGTCTCAAGTAATTTTTTTTAATTAAGGGTAATAAATGAAAAAAAGACACTAGAAAAAAATGTCACAGGACTGTCCTGCTACAATGTTGTATATGGTTAGATTTCTAAATTTCTGTGTAAAAATATGTAAAGGTTTTTTCCTATTTTTGAATTATTTTTTCTTCATATTCTGTACAGATGTAAAGTTTAACATATCAATACTTGATGGAAAATACCTGTTCTACATTATACCTAAGATGATTGATATTTAGACAGATAGAGTAAACTGAACTGCATATGTTGCAGGGTAATAATAAGCTTCTCTTCTAGAGGGCTAACAACCTAAGTTTGCAGATCAAAAATTAGAGAAAAGGAAGGGCTGCAAGGTCAGCCATTATTTTGGCCCTAGCCATTCAAGATCTGTGAAGACTCAGGACATAGGAGAAGCTGTACTGTAACATGTCACTCAGTAGTGTCCCAAGTTTTCTGATCAAGGAGATTATGGGGCCACAGAGGAAAGTGATCATGATGTAGAATGTGCCTAAGGAGAGTCACATGGAGAGAAAATATTCTCTTAGGCTTTCACAGAGAGTAAATTAGTCAAGTAATTTCCGTGACTCATCCACAAGGTGGACAATGGTAAAGGATCTACAAAGTGTGGTTCAGGCTTACAGGATAAATCCTGAGGATATGTGACTGTCCTTATCAAATACAAAAGTTACAATTCTTGTTATGCAGATCTCACCTTATCTGGTCTTAACCATCCAGCAGAAAAGTATAAAAACGAGGTATAAAAAGTAAAGCCAAGCTTTTCTTCTGGATGGTTAACAACCTAAGTTCACAGATCAAAAAGTGGAGAAATAGAAGGACCACAAGGTCAGCCAACATTTTGGCCCTAACCTTTCAAGGTCAGTGAAGACTCAAGACATAGGAGAACCTGTACTATAACATCATGAAACTCAGTTGTGCCCAAATTTTCTGATCAAGGAGATTATGGAGCCACAGATGAAGGAGATTGATGATCTATAGTGTGCCTTGGGAGAGTCACATGGAGAGAAAACTTTCTCTCAGGCTCCCACAGAAAGCAAACTGGTCAAGCAATGGCCATGACTCATCCAAATGGCTGACACCGACAAAGAATCCACACAGTGAGGTACAGGATTACAAGATAAACCCAGAGGGGACTTCACTGACCTCATCAGATACAAAATCTACATTTTTTTATAGGTCTTGCTTTATCTCGGTCTTAACCATCTAGCATAAAAGTATAAAAATGAGGTATATAATGTGGGGCCATAATAATAAGTTGAGCTGTAACTGGCTATAGTCAACAATTTCTTCAGATAACTCACTATTATTGTGAAATGCTGGACTGTGTTGGATTGTGTCACCGGCTTCAGGCACCTATAATAGTTTAATGACAATGGAGTGCCTATCTTTGACAGGACTAAACAAAAAAAGGAGATATAAAGGAAGGACCATTTTGTATTTATATATACAGAAGAGTTAGGATACATATACAGATGTTTTCACTTAATTCTATGAAAAGCACGATTTGCACTAATGGTGGTTGGACAGGATATTATGTCAGCTTCTAGCACTATGGACAACCACTAGGAAGATAACAAGGTGGAAAGTATTAATTATTGAAACTGTGCTATAATTCAGCTTTAAAAAAATAAGTATACAGCTACATTCTCTTAATTCACTGATTAGAGACATCTGCTATAATAGTGTCTGTAAATAGAATATCATGTATGCACCTTGTATGATAACAAATCATTATGAAAACAATTTTCAATGTATTAATTATTAAATCTGTCCTTTAAGTTGATTTGAAACTGTCTCATTGCTATTTGTTCTTCAATAAAAAAAAGACCTTAAAAAATTAATTACTACTTCTAATCAGTGTGGATAACACTGCATGGTTGACTTCAAATAGTTATTTTGCCTGAATTAAGTTAGATTAAAAGATAGATAAAAGTTAAATAGATAGCATTTTAAACCACAAACTGCCATTTAGAAAGAAATGTTAATTCCATAATAATAATAACAATTTTATAATATAGCAGACTGTAACTGGCATGAAACAATTCCACTTATAATAAGTGTTTTAGCTCTCAATTGTTTCAGTATTATTTGAAAACAATTGCTGAGAAATTTAAAAATTTCATGACTGAGATAAATATTATATCTAAGAAGTATGCAATGTAACTGAAGGCACTGTAATTTCAAAATGTAATTGTTTATCTTTTGGAAAGCAACTTTCCCTAGTGAGTGAATAATGAAACTTTCATTGAAAAAAAAGTAAAGCCATATTAATATGCTTAGCTGTTAAAAAGCTCAAGTCAACAGCTTCTGCTGATAACCCACTACTATTGTGGACTGCTGAACTGCTTTAGATTGTTTTGCTGAATTCACACATCTATAGTATTTAGATGCCAATGGAATACCCATCTCTAATAGGAGTAAACAAGTAGAATATACAAAGGAAGTACCATTTTGTGTGTATATATGCAGAATAGTTAGGATAGATATATAGCTACTTTTGCTTAATTCAGTGAGAAGAAAGACTTGTACTAATAGAGTTTGGACAGGATATCCTGTCCGCTTCTTATACTATGGATAACCACTAAGAAGATAATGATTTATAATGTAATAACTATTTAACCTGTCCTATTAATTAGTTTTGATACTGTCTCATTGCTATTTGTTTCTCAATAAAATAAAATAAATAATAAAAAAACTCAAAAGGAGAAATATAAAAAGAAAGATATAACTCGATTAAAAGGAGGGCAAGAACTTGAGGATTGGACAGTGAGGAGAGGGCAAAGGAGAGGAGCTGGGAAGTGTGACTTGGGCAGAGTCATATGTTTATATGCATAATATGGGTAAGGCAATGATCCTGAGAAACATCAACAGATTTTTGAAGCTGGCAGTTAATGGGTAGGATTCTCAGCCTGACTAACTATGTGTGCTGATACCTGCAAACTGAGCAACTGCAATTAAGATAGCAATGTGTAATAGAAATGTCACACTTGGAATGCTTGTCATTGTGATCTTCTAAATATGTACTGCTTGTCATGGCATGCCAATTATTGCCATACTATCTCTCAAGTAAATGTTTGTTTTTAAAAGGGGGGTAATGAATGAAAAAAAGAAACAAGGAAAAAAAGTATAGTGGGACTATCCTGCTACAATGCTATATATGATTAGATTTCTAGATTTCTGTATAAAAATATGTAACTGTTCATTCATATTCTTTAAATTTTTTTATTTTTTTAAATTTTTTTCTCCATATTCTGTAGGGACTTAAGGTGTGGCATATCGGTGCTTGGTGGAAAATATCTATTTTGTGTTCTAAGATGTTGGATGTTCAGACAGATAGCGAGATTGAACCCAACTGCATAAGTTGTAGGGTGATAATAGGCTTCTCTTATGGAGCATTAACAACCTAAGATAGCAGACCAAAAGTTGGAGAAAAGGAGGAGCTGCAAGGATGGCTAGCATTTTGGCCCTAACCTTTCAAGTTTAGTGAAGACTCAGGACATAGGAGAACCTGTGTTGTGGCATCATGTAACTAGTTGTGTCCCAAATTTTTTTATCAAGAAGATTATGGGGCCACAGAGCAACAGGATCGATGATGTAGAGTGTGCCTAAGGAGAGTCACATGAAGATAAAACATTCTCTCAGGCTTTCACAGAGCACAAATTGGTCAAGCAATGGCTGTGACTCATCCACATAGCTGACACTGACAAAAGATGTACAAAATGTGATACAGGGTTACAGGATAAAGGGGACTAATCTTATTAGATACAATGGTTGCATTTCTTGTTGTATAGGTGTTGCTTTATCTTAGATTTGACCATCCAATAGAAAAGTATAAAATGTAAAGCCATATAAATATACTGGACTGTGAAAGGCTCAAGTCAATGATTTCTGACATTGCCAGTCCTATGGATGACCCACTGCTGTTATGGACTGCTGGACTATAATGGATTATTTTGCTGAATTCCCACACCTATAATATTTAATTGGCAATGGAATACCCATCTCTAGCAGAGCTAAACAAAATGGGATACAAAGGAAGGACCATTTTGTATATGTATATACAGAATGATTGAGATAGATGTACAGCTAATTTATCTTAATTCAATGAGAAGAAAGATTTGTACTAATAGCATTTGGACAGGATATCATGTCTGCATCTTATACTATGAATAACAACTAAGAAGACAAAATATGCAATGCGTTAATTATTGAAACTGTCCTATTGATCGGTTTTGAAGCTGTTTCATTGCTATTTGTTTCTCAATAAAATTAATTTTTAAAAAAGGAGAAAGATGAAGCAAGGGTGACTTCTCCAGTGAAGCAGGGTTGTGTCTCCAGAAAAACAGCAGTTAGTAGGGATTTTTGAGCAGAGACTGAAGAGCCTCTCAGAACGTTCATGACACAGCCAGCCATGGCACGAGCACAACAGGTGCCCCCCTCTGCTTCAGGAATGCCTAAGCAAACATGTTCTTCAAAGAAATAATGGGTTTTTTAAAGGCATATTCTTTTAGGGAGACTAGAAGTTTTGGGAGGGCAGGGTAAAGAAAGCAGTGGACACAGTCATGTTATATTTGTAAAGATGCCACAACTAAACCCATGGCTATATAATCAGTGTTCACAGATAAAAATGTATACTCTTTTAAAGGACATAGTATGCAACAGGATTGCCAAACATAGCTGACCATCTTCTCTTTTCTCCAAACATGAATTTGTACCCCTAATATTATTGATTTTTTTGTTACCAGATTACGACTATTGATATTCTTCAGATGTCATTAATGTGTCACTAATTCAGTGCTGTGATGGCTTCACAGAATGACAAACTGAACACAATCCAATATAGCACAGAGTGAATTTGTTAAAGTAAATGTGCCCCAGGTAGCCCCAACTAAGGTGAACACCCACAATATGCTCTGCTATCCCCATCCCCAGCTGCATGCACAGGTCTCTCTGCCTCCATCTCCCCTTGACCTTCTCATTGACACACTTCACTCCCTTCTGACATGTTTCTCCTTCTACCTAACATGTTCCTCTCTCCTACCAGGGTTTCTTTCCCCTACTCTTCATATGTTGGTCCTAATGACACCTTTTCCCATACTGTCTCAGGTAGTGGGGAGCTCCTTTCCGGGTTCTCCTGCACTACTGCCAACACTGATTAAAGCAAAGAGAGTGTTGCTGACCCCCTCGACATAAAACGAACACCTTGAGGACCAGGCCATTTACTACTGACCTTAAATTCTCGACAAGGACCACCATACCTGGTCTAGTACCACAACAGTGTGGTATCGCAAATCACCTTAAGGCACACAACTTAAGCAATCATTCATTGTGGTTCTCAGTGCTATGATTTCAGGCTTACAAGTGGACTCACTCCTAGATCTGCAGAGGAGATTGTGTGGTTGTGCTGTTCCTGTGGCCCCACCCCTCCTTTCTCAGATCAGTTGGGCTCTGCTGCTCTTTGTGTGCACCTCAACTCCCTTCAAAAACTGGCTCAGGCACTAACACAGAATCAGGCAGAGATGTAAGAGCAAGTAACCTGGGGTCAAAAAAGGAAGGTGCACAAGTTTCTTAAGCCTGTGCTTGTGTCACATAGGCTGAAGGAGGCCTGTGGTCCTGGTCTGCAGCAACATGAGAAGGCACTACGGGAAAGCAGACACAGAAAGTCAAGAAAAATTAAGTTCATTAGTGAAAACTATGTACTTCAGGGAGTGATCGATAAATTTTTCTAAATGAGTAGAAGGCTATAAAAGACAGATTTAGTCCATGAGGAATCCATGTTTAACTGAAGAAAATAGTAAATCAGACAGTTACTTCTTTATGCCTCTTTTTGTAGTTTGTTTTTCTATGCTTTCTTCTTTTTTTCTTGCTTTCTTTCCTTCTTTATTTATTTATATTTTATGGAAGAGTCTACAAAGTGTTCAGGGTCTCACTGCTAGATCAGACTCGTAGTGATCCACCTGTTTACAGCCTTCCAAGAGCTGGGATTACAGGTGCGCACTACCACACCCAGTCTCAATTGCCTTCTCAGTGCACCCTGGGGGTGGGGCAGGCATGGCAGGCCTGGGGATTGAACCTCCAGTGCCTGCACCTGCTTTCAGGCACTTTAATCTGCTGAGCTATTTGGCTGGCCTTCATGCCTCTTTTGAAAGCCAGCTGACCTAACATAGAAAATTCTAGCACAGTGTTTGACCTATTATAAATAGTTCATGAGCATCAGTTTCCTCCTTTTTGTCCTTTTCTGCTATGTTTTCTTTTTCTTTTTATTCAAACTTTTAGGGCCAGCAAGATAGCTTAGCAGACTAAGCACCTGCTTGGCAATTGAGGGACTAGGGTTTGATCCTCAGAACCACAGGCTATGCAGGCCCTGCTCCTGGGGGCACTGAGCTGGCCACTGAGTCTGGACATGGTGTCGCATGTCTGTAATCCCAGTGCTGGGGAGGTTGAGACAGAAGGATCACTAGGAGTCTGAGTGAGACCCTATACCAATTTTTTTTTTAAAAAAAAGCTTCTATTTCAGCGTTGTCCCCCATAATCTGCTATTGGACTCACAAAAATGATGGAAAATCTGTTTCCCTTCTTTGCAAAATTTATCTTTTCCACGGCACATCTCTAAGAAATTATCAAGAATTGATCATCAGTCTTGGTAAGTGAGTTCCTTTCTTTCATGGTGAACAAACTTCACATATCTGCTTCTCAAAGACAATGCTGCCTGTAGCCGCACACTTGCAGACAGCAGACTGAGTTTATTATTTACAACTCACAGCAGCATCTTTTCCTCTGTAAAACAGAAGTACAAAAGCTAACTAAACCATGAGGTCCTGCCATCTGAGACTTGTCACATGTCATGGCTTGAACTAGTCTTCATCCAGTCTTCAAGAATCAATGTGGATAACAGTCAATTAAATGCTATAATTTATTAGAAGTTTCACCTCAAAATGTTTTGCACAAATCTTATTTTTTTAATTTTTTAAAAATTATTTTATTTATGTATTTGGTACAGAGTCTCACTACACAGCTCGGCCTCATCTCAACCTCCTGTCTCAGCCTCCCCAGCACTGGGATTACAGGGGGCACCACCACACCTGGGTCCAAGACCAGGACAGCATGTGGTACCTGGGATCAAACATAGATCCTTGAGCTTGCCAGGCAGGCATTTAGACCACAGAGCTATCTACCCAGCTCCTGCACAGATCTTTAAAGAGAAAACAGTCACCCTAAAAATAAATAAGGTGACAGACCTTTAAAAAGAGGGACAATAAGAATGAAAGAAAGGAACCTTAACTGAGCCTGCACATCAGGTCACATTATTCAAAATCCTTACTGTTATGGCTTGTCTCTAGGTATCCCCCCAAAGCCTCATGCAGTCATGGGGCAGACTTCTGTTATTAACTCATGATCCACTGGGCATATGGGTGATCTAAAGCTGGGATTATAGGTCTGAGTACTGCCCCCATTGTGGGTGTGAGTACTACCCCCAGCCTGAGGCAGAAAGCCTGAATGTAACATGAGACAGAGAGACAGACTCCCTTTCTGTTGCCATTGTGACTGTTACCACTCCCTTGCTCTCTGCTGTTTGCCACTGCCATAAACAGCTGCCCTCTGCCATGTGCCACTCTGCCTTAGAGCCAGCCAGATATGGACTGAAACCTCCAAGAACTATGAGCTAAATAAACCTTTCTTTCCTTCCTCTTGGGGGTCGGGTATTTGTCCCAGCAACAAGAGAAAAGTACCTGAGACACTTACAAATGACATAAAATTCTTCTCAAAGAAAAAATACAGGGAAAAGAATAACCTCTTCCCATTTCCCCGCTGATGCAGCGCATCTATTTGAAAAGCAGTCCGTGGCACACCTCTGACTGCCGGCAGCACTTCCTTTGTCTCTGACGTCATGCAGGCCATGTGAGAACTTCGTTCTCTAGTGAATGAGCATGTGTGGGCCGTGTCCAACCAGCAGTCTTGCCGAAGTTTACTCAGCAGACACCCCTGTGAAGTGAAGTGAGTATTAGCTGCTCATCTTTTCCTCCCCAGGTTTTCTGAGTCTGATCACCAGGAACTTAGTACGGCGGTTACACTTGTGCCACGGTCTTAGTGTCATGACCCAACATCTACGCAGAGAGCACTTTTCATCGATATTCAACTCAGTTGGCTCCTAAGGCTTCTAAGTGCTAATATTTGCAAACAACTTTCTTTAAATTAATGAACAACTTCAGGAACTGAAAATAAAATGACAACTTACACACTCCTAAAGCTGTACTAGGGCTGGGGAGATAGCTCAGTGATCTAAGAACCTGCCTGGCAAGCACAAGGACCTGGGTTTGAGCCCTGGTACCACATGCCATGGTGGCTCTGGAGTGCCACGCATACCCTGCCAGCCACCACAACTGGGCATGATGGCGCACACCTGTGCCAGGGTATCAGGGAGATTGAGACAGGAGGATTATTATGAATCTGAGCTGTGTAGCAAGACCCTCTACCAAATAAAAATTTTAAAAGATTAAAAATAATAATTAAAAAATTAATAATAATTAAAACTGTACTAGTTCCTATTCTAATTGAATATTAGTTCTGCCCTAGATTTTGTTGTAGCTCTTGGAGGAAAGGGAACAGAAGTTATTATAAACCAATAACTTTCATTTCTAAAACTGATAAGGTGGATTAGACTGTATACTTTTATACATGCCGCATTATGTAAATTTAAAAATACAATCATTTTTTAAGATGTGTCAAATTACATATACTAATCAGATAACCCTAAACTTCCAGTGCCTAATCCTTCATGATTTTCTTTCTCAAGATAAACTTTCAAACCGTTATTAATGGATCTTTCCTTAAATTAAGAGAGAAGATCATTGGATCAATATAAAAGTTGATTTGATTACCTCAACAGCCACCAGTAGGCACATAGACACCATAAGAAGAGGTCCTTAGAACAAATAATACATAACGGAGAAGCACAGCGTTTGCTTTATTAAGTCCTACCACAGACATCAGAGAATCACAGTCCAAGGAGAATAAGACAGGGCTCCTTTGCTTAATACGGAAGCATCCGATTGAGAGCAAGATGCTGCATCCTTCAGTCCCACCAGAACAGAGCCCATCATACAATTCCCTTTAAGTTGGCTCACTTTTAGGTGTTATAAGATAGCTACCAAAAAGGGATTTATTTCAAATCAAAGAAGAAACTCTAGAGAAAATAATAAGCATTGCTTAGAAACCTAAACACCTAGTTTTGTTTTGACAGGAGACATTCCAAGCTTAATCGATAAATGAAGGTTGGCATAAAAGTCTTTGCTGGGACAGTGAGCAACAGATCTGAGGTTCAGGGTGAGGCGAGGGGTGCCCACAAATGGACCTGAAATGCTTGATGGGGATCAAGGGAGCCCTTCACAGCCTGCTAAGTCCTCATTTCGCAGTCACCCCTGATTGCTCCCCCCGCCCCGCAAGCAGCCCATTTTTGTGGCAGGTTCTAGCAGTGCAGTGGCCAGTCCCCCAACACTCTTGAAACTGTGCCATGCTCTGTCCCTGCACCTTCAGCCCCAGGTGAGACCCTGCCCATTACCTCTCACCCAGATGCCAGCATCATTCTCCTCTTTCCTGTCTTCTTTCCTTCTGCTCATCTCCGCTCCAGTCTCCAAACCCAGTTCTGCCACCCACACCCACACACACACACACCCACACACACACACACACACACACACACACACATATATATATATATATATATATATATAATTTTGTTTTGTTATTCCCTTACCCTATGACTGAAGAATGTCCCAGTGCTTTGGGACAAAGTCCTGAACCCTCTCACAGCACCACCCACATTGGTCCTTGTGCTGTTCTGTGGTCATGTCCTCTAGATGCAAGCCGAGGAGACTCAGTCCCTCCAGAGTCACCCCTCCCCCCATCGATGACCCCTTCCCTGTGTCCTTTCCTTTCTTTGTCTGACAGTTCCAAGTCACTAACTTCCATCTGCCCACACCCCTTTACATGTATGTGCTTCACAACCCAGATGCAAACTTCTACCTTCTTGCCTCTGCTTTGTAGAGAACACAGTCTACAAGAGGACCTGATAATGCACCACAACATCACAAGAAACACTAACAAAGGAAACACAAAAACATGTTGCAGAGAATAGCAAAAAAAATTAAATAAACCAACTGACAAGCTATCTACAATATTGGGGAGCTAGGGAGATAGCTCAATGGTCTAAGCATCTGCCTGGCAAGTGCTAGGACCTGAGTCAGATCCCTGGTACCACATGCTGGCTCTGGAACCCCAGACACACCTTGCTGGCCACCAAAATTGGACATGGTGGTACACACCTGTAATTCCAGCACTGGGGTGGCTGAGACAGGAGGATTGCTGTGAATTTGAACTGTGCATCCAGACCCTCTGTGAAAAATGAAGTATCCATTTATTTCTTCCAATTCCTATTTGTCCCATAACCAAACCTGGACACACACAGGGCTCATCTACACACAGTTCTGAGGGAACTGCTGCCTTTTGGTGATAACAGAAGCAGGTCAGAGCACCCCCCTCTCTGCACAGATGGGTGAGTAGGACATGACAGGTCAGTCAGCGAACTCAACAGACATGGTCCTGGTTTTATCAGGGCACTGGAGACAGTGTGGAGAGGATGTGCAGCATGAGAGGAGCTCACAGTGTACCACTGCTCTCTTGATGTGGGCCTCAGTGCAAGCAGCTCCACAGTGACAAGCACTCAGAAAAGATAAAGTACATGGTCAGACTGAGGAAAGTCCTGAAGTGGGTTCCCCTGGATGACCTCTCTATGCAGCACTAATGGAGCTAAGTCTGAGCACAGAGGGGTCAGGAGGAGGGAGGGAGACACATTATTCCTGTATGGTGATACTACTCTTCTAAGCAGGCTTCAGCCACCAAACCCTATCTTAGCTATGAGCTCACTGTGGACTAGTCCACCCACCAGATTCACATGCCCCTCTGAGTCACCTGTAAGCACATAAGGCAGAGGGGATGGCTCACTGTGAACCAAAACACAGAGACTGGGAGTGGCAAAGCCCCAGTGGAGAGGGCTACTTGCACCACCCAGAAAGGGCACTGTGCAGTCTGAAATTTTTCTGAGAGCACCAAGAGCTGCTATGCTCTCACTTGCAAACCTGAGCAGGAAACACTTCAACAGCCACGTGGGTAAGGGACACAGGCCTGTGTGATCAGAATAATATATTTTTTGCCCCAAGACTCCCATTCTTGCCCACACATCAGACATCCTCTTACGATGTAGCTGGGAGGAAGAGGAGACTCAAACTTCTTACAGGCCATTTGTTTCTAGAGAGACTATAATGGTCCTTTAAGTGAAATGCTGAAATTATAGGACACAACTGGATATAATCTAGTTACTCTGGTGGAAAGATACTTCAGGGAAAGATTTAGTTGGCTGCTACCAAAGGGGTGGATCTCTTAAAGAGATGACATTAGTTATAGATAAAATTAATAAGTTCTATTTGTCTGCATAGAATATGAGTTACACTTTTGACCTTCTGACAAATAGTGATGATGACAACATTACTCGGTAATTCTGGCTGATGTGTTTCTCAGATCCTCTTGTTAGTAGGTAACAAGCACTTCTCGGTCACACTCAACATAAGTCAACCTTTTTTCTATTAAAAGAAGCAGGTAAATTGTTTGCTGAATGGAGGAAAATGTAACGTTGCTAGGACTGCAGGTCAATGAATATTCTTTGAGATAAGTAGTCGGGACTCTAACTCTGGTCACTCCGTCAACCCCACTTCAAAAATATCTGGAGCCTTTGATTAGTGAAAATGAATTGAAGTACAGAACAAAGGCCCTGGAGGATGAGCACAAAATCAGACAGGAAGGGTGCCTGCAGCCTGTGGGGCGGGAGGCGGCTGGCAGGAAGAGTTGACCCTGGCTCTCCTGGTCAACTTGCTATGTGTGCTTCATGCAGGAAGGCACAGGGCACAATGTCTGGAAGGTACTACGGTGACCTTTCTTTTCACACTGCGACTGCCGACCCTGAGGGAGACTGAGAAGGTGTGGACTAGGTGGTGAACACCTGGAGGACAAGTCGCTGAGAGGTGTGAGAGATGCTGCAAAAAGCCCCATCTCAGCATGAAACACAGAGATCCAAGCTATAGCTCCATGCAGCATTAACCAGACACGTGACCTTCAGCAAATCATTTAATCTCTTTGGAGCTCTCATGTCTCTTCTTGCACCCGCGGGACCTCTCCAGACCAAAACACCTCATGAGTGACACCCTCTAACACGCCTTCAGAATCCCTCCACCCCTCCGGAGCCCTTCCCCCAAGCCCACACAGTGACTGAGAATTTCTGCAGTGCTCTAAAGACCCCAAGATCCAGCCCAGCACAGGCCTAGAGAGTGTGTGGGAGAGCCTCTGTAGTCCCTTGTCACCCCGGGACCAGGGGCACAACAGAGGAGCACTAAAGGTTCACTGTTGCAACACAGGGGCAAAACAGATTCACTTCCAAGGGGTGCAACAGGAAGGAGCTAAACACAACAGATAGACCTGAGCCAGGCATAACTGGGCAAACTCAAAATTAATAGAGCTGCACCCTAATTTCACTAGGAGCTCAGGTTATAAATGCACCAAAGCTCTACACCAAAGGTCAGAGGTCAGTGCTATACAAAACGATAAAGGCAAAGAGAAAACGCAATCTCAGGCCACGAGCCCAAACAGAACAAGAGCAGAGGACTCTAGCTCAGCTGAAATTTATGAATTAATAGCGTCAGAAGTAAAGAAACAGCAGCAGAAATAAATAGAGGAAATCAGAGCTGAATCAATTTCTGAAAAGGAAAATGAAATACATGAATTGATAGCATCTGAAGTAAAAATCAAATACATAAACATATGGAAGAAACACAATGCCCACCCAGAACAAGTGCAGAGGACACTAGCTCAGCTAAAATATATGAATTAATATCATCGGCAATAGAGAAACAACAACAGAAAGGTATACAGGAACTCCAAGAAGAACTAATTTCTAAAATAAAAAAGAAATCTCTGAATTCACAGCATCTGAAGTAAAGAATCAAATACAGAAACATATGGAGGAAACCCAGTCTGAAAAACCTCAACAGTAAAACACTTAATAACTGCTTCTAAAGAAGACACTGACTTAAACAAGAGGAGATTAGAAAAAGGACTGATTCCTTGAATGAGCAATGAAGGAAGGAAAGAGATAACATGAAGCAGAGACAGATACAGGAGAGCTTAAAATCTCAATCACAAGCTTGCGAAACTGAGTGAAAGGGAAAAAAAGTTTCAGATTTTTTTTTTCTCATTTTTCTTTTTTTTTATTTTATTGAAGAACAAATAACAAGGAGACAGTTTCAAGACAAATTAACAGGACAGATGCGATAAACTAATACATTGCAGAATTTTAGTATCGTACAAGGTGCATACATGATATTACACATACAGACATTATTATGGCAGATGACTCTAATCAGTAAATTAAGAGTGTAGATGTTTATTTATCTCTTTATAACTGAATTATATCAGAGATTCAATAATTAATACTTTCTACCTTGCTAATTTCCTAGTGGTTGTCCATAGTACTAGAAGCCAACATAACATCTTGTCCAACCACTTTTAGTACAAATCTTGCTTCTCATAGAATTATGCAGAAGCATGGCATATTTATCCTTTTTTATTTTTTTATTGAAAAACAAATGTCAAACAGACAGTTTCAAGACACCTTAACCATACAGATTCAATGAATTAATACATTGCAAACTGTTTTCATAACATTTTGGTATTGTACAAGGTGCATACATGATATTATATTTACAGATATTATTTTAGCAGATATCTCTTATCAGTGAATTAAGAGTGTAGCTGCTTACTTACCTTATTTTTTATACCTGAATTATATCAAAAATTCAATAATTATTTACCTAATCGATGACCGTAGTACGAGAAGCCGACATAATATTCTTTCCAACTACCATTAGTGCACATCTTGCCTCTCATAGAATTATGTAGAAGCACAGCGTTACCTATCCCAACTGTACTGTCTATACACACACATCATGATTTTTCTTTCCACACCCCTTCCTTTGTCTACACCTGTCAAAAGTGGGCACTCTATTGACATTCAACTAACTTAGGTGCTTGAACTCGACAGCACAATCCAACACAGTCAAGCATTCTACAACCATAGTGAGTTATTCAAAGAAATTGTCGACCATAGCCATTTACAGCTCAGCTTAATATTATGGGCTCACGATGTATACTTCATTTTTATACTTTTCTGCTGGATGGTTAAGACCTAGGTAGATCAAGACTTATATACCAACACATGAACTTTATATTTCCTATGTGGTCAGTGAAGTCCTCTCAGG
>PVKA01031094.1:0-26632 GCA_004027165.1 Ctenomys sociabilis
ATACTAGGAAGGGGACTCACTGGGTTGAACTGAACATCTAGTTTTAGGTTTTGGAGGAATCTCCACACTGATTTCCACAGTGGTTTCATGAGTCTGCACTCCTACCAACAGTGGAGAGGGGTTCCTTTTCTCCACCCTCTGCCAGCATTTTCTCTTTTTGACTGCCTGCCTGCCTGCCTGTCTCTCAATGTGGTTCAGGCTGTCCTTGAACTTGCTATGTAGTCCACACAGGCCCAAACTTGTGGTGATCTTCTTGCCTCTGCCTTCTAAGTACCAGGACGACAGGCGTGCACCATTGTACCTCATGGTTTTCTTGATGACAGCCATTCTTTCTTGAGTGAGATGGCACTCGGTGTTTTTTAATTTCCATCACTCAAATGACTAGGGATGTTGAACATTTTTGCATATATTTGTTTGCTGTTTCTACTTCTTAATCTAAGAAATGTCCATTTATTTCAGATGTCCATTTTTGGGTCAGTCTTTACATTTAGGAAGTCTGACTTTTTGAGCTCTTGATATATTCCAGACACTAGTCATGTGTCTGAGGTACAGCTGGCAATTTTTCCCCACACCATGGGTTGTCTCTTTATTCCATTGGTGGTTCCTTTTGCTATGTATCTTTCAATAATACAAGATTCCAGTTGTTCTCTGTGATGATAATTCCTGCATGACTGGAATTTTGTCCATAAAGTCTTTGCCTACCAATGTCTTCAAGAGTTTTACCTATTCTGTCTTCCTGCAGATTTAGTGTTTATGATTTACTATTCAAATCTTCAATCCATTTCTATTGTAGTTTAGTGTATGATGAAAGATATGGGTCTAGCTTTAGTCTTTGGCATATGGAATACCAGTCTGTTCAGCACCATTAATAGTTAACGGGGCTATTTTTCTTCCACTGAAGGAGTTTGGCTCCTTTGTCATAAATAACGTGGCTGAATGTGTCTGGAGTAGTTTTTACGTCTTCTGCTCTGTTCTGTTGATTCTTGGGTCTGTTTTTTTCCTGCAATACCGTGCTGTTTTTATCAAAGTAGCTTTGTAGTATTTTTTTTCAGAACTGGGGATTGAACTCAGGTCCTTGCGCTTGCCAGGGAAGCGCTTATTCCAGAGCCATTTTTAATTCAGGGATTGTAATGCTCCCTGTCTTGCCTTTGTTGCCCAGAAATCCTTTTTCTATTCTAGGTCTCTTTTGGTTGCAAATGGATTTTAGGATTGTTTTCTCTAATTCTGAGATATGCTATTGGAATTTGGATCCAGATTGCATTAAATCTGTGTAACAATTCTGGAAGTATGGTCAGTTCCACTACATTGTGTTTTTCCTACCCGTGAGCAATGGCAATTTTTCCATGTTCCAATTTCCTCTTTTTAGAGTACTGTAGAGCTTTTGTAAATGGGAAGGGGCCAAGAGTTGGAAGGAGCAGAGAAGGTCGGGAGGGTAGGAGGTAAAATAAAGCATTAGTGTGTGTTATGCACATGTCCCTACTCTCCACAATGAACTTGAAGATCATGTACCACAAACACACACTAATAAAAGAGAAAACTGCTTTAGTATTAACAAAGAGAGCTACCAATACTCTAATTTTCCCCTAATCTCTCTCCCCACCCTCACTACCTAATGGTGTATCATATAATATTTTAGACATTTGCTTTTTTATAATTAGCTACATGTTTTCTACTTGTTTTGGTTCTTCATTCCTTCTTTATCTTCTTCTGGGGGTCATCTTACTCCTTTAATGAGAACCCACCAATGGTGACTTGATAGCTCTTTATGAAAGTATATTTATTTTGGAATTGTATTTTTTTATGTATTTAATGCAAGGTCTACAAGGTCTCACTATGTAGATCTGACTCTTACTGTTTTAACATTTTAAACATACATTTTATTTGCATATGTTGGTAATGAAACAATTTGTGGAAATAACCTCAATCGCCATTAACACATCTGGAGGTCCTTTGTCCACTTTATTAGTTTACTTAAGTTTAGGTACCATAATGTACAAAGCCATATCATTTTGTACATCAGACAACAACAGTGTATTTTAATGTTTTGGGAATTAAACTGGACCTCACATTTGACCGGTAGGGACTGCACCGCTGAGCTAAACCCACGGCCAAGCTAGATTTATTTATTTGTTTAGGTAGGGGGAATGGGACTCAGGGCCTAGCACTTGCCAGGCCGGCACTGTGCTGCTGAGTAACGTCCCTGAAGACAGCTATGTATGATGTTGAGACTTCTTTGCTTCTTCTCGGGATTCCTGGCGCTCTTCAAACAGAGATATTTGACCAAATGAGAACAGTGTTGTTATCTGTTCAATACCTAAAGCTGGTCCTCTATATCTATGGATTTCTATCCATGGATTCAACCAATCATGAGCTGAAAATATTTGAACAAATTCATCTACAAGGAACAAGTTCAAACTGTATTTCTTATCACTATTCCCTAATAATACAGTGTAACAGCTATTTACATAGAATTTACATTATATCAGGTTTTATGAATAATGTAGAGATGATTTAAAGTATACATGAGCAGAGGTTATATGCAAATATTACATAGGCTTATTGAAAGGATTTGGGCATCTGTGGAATTTGTTACCTGAGACCTTTGTAGAATTGTCCCTCCCCTGGATACAAAGGTTCAGCTGCACTATTAAAAATTCATTTCTTTCTTACCTGTTCATAAAAAATTAAAACAAAGAGTTTAATTTTTTAAAGTTCTAAAATATCATCCTATACATTTCTTTTTTAATTTGGTATTTGCCGACTCAGGATCCTGTGATTCTGTCAAAACCTATGGCTCTACGAGAACACCCTGCAGTGACAGTATGTGTCACGGGCACTCGGCCATTCTGGACTGAATTCCTTTTCTTTTTTTCCGCAGCTTTTGTCCAGCTAGCTGTACCTTCCTTTCTACTCCATGCCCATGGCTCTGTAATTTGACTTCATTGGAAAGAACCATGTCATTTCTGTATGCGTGTAAAGTCCCAATTTTAATTATGAAGTAAAACATTTGGTCTTGGTCTTCTGGCGTCTAGAAAACCACACCTTGAATAAATAAGGTATATGGGACTTGAATATGATTTTCAGGGGAAGAGGAAGCGACCACGGGGTTTCTTCATATACTTTCAGTTATTACATTAGGCATGTTCTTTCTTGGCTAATGTAACCCTAACCCCAAGAGCTGTCATTTTAAATTCACTGTTTTTTCCTTTCCTTCTAACAGTACTGAAGGAATTTCTTATCTTAAAATTCCTAAAATGCCGATTTGGGGCCTTCGGTCCTCATTTAGAGGACTTTTTGGGGAACCTGTGGGGCATTTTATCATTTTGCGTTAGCAGAAGCCTTAGCAGAAGCCTGAGGGCTGCTGGAGCCTGAAACATGGACCCTCTCAGCCTGGCTGTTGCTGCTCCGGTTGGCCTGGTGAAAGTCCCTGACAGGCCCGCCTATCAAAGGCTAGGTGCCAGGGTGGGGGTGCAGCTTGGCAGGCTCTGGCACCAGGCGGAGGGTCTCCAGATACCTGGCAGTGCACATGGCAAGAGGACAGTGGGGCCTTCGTCACCGCTCTTCTTCCTCTTTTCTGTTTCCTGGTTGTGAAACAAACGGAGTTTGCTCCCCCCGCCCCACATCGCATGGCCATGGGAAGGCCCCATAGTCAGTGGGCGATGGGGATGCCTCTGAGCATGGAGGCAGAGGCAGGCTTTTCTTTTCATAACTTGGTTACCTCACGTGTTTGGTACAGTGAGGTGGGCGGGCGGGCAGCCAGTCGGTAGCCAGGAGGAAGTGCTCAGCTGCGTCGGCGCAGTTTCTGCGCTTGAACAGTTTATTTGAAGCTAAAACAATGCTGTGTCCATACTCTGGGGTTTTCTTCTGCTCCAGTGAGGGTTCTTATGACTCCTGTTCCTTGAATTTGTAGAAGTTGAAAGATCAGAGGAACTGCTGGAATAGATTAAGTTCTAGCGACTTTGGTTAGAATAAATTAATTTATAGTGATTTTTATAGGCCGGCAAGATAGCTCAGCAGACTAATGTGCCTGCTCAGGCAAGCTTAGGCAAGTGCAGGGGCTGCAGCTCGATCCCCAACACTACTGGCTCTACCCCTGGGGCATCGTGGCACTTGCCTGTAATCCCAGAGCTGCAGAGGCTGAAAACAGGAAGATCACTGTGAGTCGGAACTGCGTAGCCAAATACATTAAAAAAATTAATATCTAGTGATTTTTAAATAGTTATCCCCCCAACACACACACACACACACACACACACACACACCCTCCAGAATAGAACAATCTATGATGACAGATCATAGCTCAGAAATCTATGATGACAGATAGTAGCTCAGAGGTTGCCTAGATTTGGTGAGGGAGGGGGTAGGGCAGGGATTGGGGGATGATAGTAGGTAGAACTTTTTTTAGATTTAAAAAAAAATCTAAATTTGGGCTGGAATATTGCTCAGTGGCACAAGCACCTGTCTGGTAATCTCAAGGTCATTAGTTCAATCCCAGGTATGAACAAAAAAATCTAAATTTGTGATCATGGATGTACAACTGTGTCAGTGTGCTAGAATCTACTGAATCTTATGCTTTATAAACTGTGGGGTGTGCAAATTTTAGTTCAATAAAGCGTTTATTTAAAAGAAAGAAGATGAATTTGCTAGGAGGGTAAATGTAATGTAGGTATAGTATCCCAAGTTTAATAAGAGGAGAGAATTTGTCATGGTGCCTTGGATTATGCATTGCAGTTATTGCCTCAACTGTTCTTAAAAATCTGAAATCCAATCACTTAGCTTAAAAGCAGGCACATAAAACTTCATGGCATTTCTTCTGGTGAAAGCTGTGATTTTCCTTCCCACTTGAAAGACGTACCCTGCTCAGAGTTCATTTTTTTTTTTAATGGTATAAAGAAAAAAAAATATACAGCAAGAAAAATGTCCTCACTTCATCTTCAGAGCTGAAGTCTATGCATAGCTTTGTAGTGTGTTTTACAGTCTCCAGGAAAAAGCATGCGGAGGATATTGCACTGATTTACCTTTTCATCTTCTTTGAAAGTTTCTTATTGGTTGATTCACTTTTCCCAACTTTAGCTTCCTTTTAAAGTATGGCAGAAATTCTGTTATTTTAAGGCATTTGGAAGGCTTTGTGGTACCGCATCTCCAGAAGTCTCTGGGGGGAGTCGTGTTCCGAGTTCCGGGCTTGGGGAGGGCGCGGCCTGGTTGCGGCCCCTCACCCACTGTCCCTCTCCAGGGAGCTTGCAGCTTTCTGTCCTTCGCTCTCCAAGCACTGGCTTTCGAAGCTGCGCAGGGAGTCCTGGCCCAGCACCCCGAGCGTGAGGGCTTCTCTTTGGCTCATCCTGCTTCAGGCACTCTTTTTCTCTCCCCACATTTTCGGAGGCCCTTTTTCTTCATGCCTCAGTGGGTAGGCTGGTGGGGTTCCAGGATTCCTGAGAAAGGTGCCAGCCACCATCTGTTCGACTGCTTTTCAACTCGGGAACGCGAGAAGTCGGCTTGACATCGGTGTGAGATTGTGGTGAGGCTGAGGCGTGAGCGGATGCTGACGTCCTCTCTGGAATCTGATTTGAACAGCAGTGAAATACCAAGGCAGGACCCGATTTCTTTGTGCCAGGGTTGCTCCTGAAAGTAGCACTGAAACTCCAGAGGGTCTCCTGAGAATGATGACAATTGGATGCGCATTTCTGTCATGATGGATTAGCAAAGTTGATCGTTTGCTTCTAATCTTCTCCTTGATCATCTTTTGCTCCCCTCTCCCAGGACTTCCCCACCTAGAATGAAATGCTGTGGTGTGTTTCTCCTTTTGTCCCTATGGACTCTGATGATTCCAGTGGTAACAAGCTCCGCCCACCCATGGGCAAGGGTAGAGAAAGGATGCCACAGGGTCTGGTGTATACAGACATCAGCTGATTGATCAGTGGGCCTTGAAGGGGACGCAGTGCAACCAGGCGTGGTGACGCATGCCTGTAAACACAGCTCTTGAGAGGCTGAGGCAGGAGGATCTCCATGAGTTCAAGGCTAGCCTGGGCTACATAGTGAGTTTAAGGTCAGCCTGAACTACACAGAGAGACTCTGTATCAACAAAATAAAACAGACAGGCGAGGGGGAGGGAAGAGAGAGAGAGAGAGAGAGAGAATGAATGTTTCTTGTATTGAAGTTTCATGGTGTGAGAGGCCTAAGTTATGGTGGAAAAATTTGAAAAGCTCCTTAGGGAATGAGGGGGATTTTGAAAAGGAAAAAGAATTGAGAAGTGCTCCTTTGGCTCTGCTTCTTCATGTACTCCAGATGACCCCTGACTAGCTGGATCTGAGAACTGAGAATTGGCTGGACAGGTGTATAAACACCCCCACCCCTGCGCCCCATGGATGCCCCGGGGTAATCCTGACAGGGTGCCCAGTGGGCCAACTCCAGGTGCCCTCTGTGGTGCTGCTCCGGAGCATGCCTTCCACTTGCTGCCTTTCTTTTCTGGTCTCCCTCACTGTCGCTGCTGGTTGCTTTTTACCTTTCAGGTCACCCGCCCACATTCAGAGCCCCTTTTCTGTTTCTGTGGGAGCCCTGACCAAGACTATATGTATATATATTAAAAATGATTTATAACTTCATTAAGTAAGTAAATAAAAGAGGGCCCCTGCGTGAGAGAGTGTGTCATGTGTGAGGATTATAATTAATCCAATGCAATGTACCTGAGGTCTTTTAAAAAGCTTTTAAAGCTTGGGCTCTGGAGCCAGACTGCCTGGCTGCACTCTGCTCTGAGTGTGTGACCACAGGCAAGTGCCTCCTCTGGCTTTCTGGGCCTCAGTCTCTTCATCTACAGAGTGGGAGTGGGAATAATGGCTGCCCACAGGATTGCTGTGTTCAGGAAGCTGTTGCTGGGCCCTGTCACCGCCAGGCCACAGGTGTGCATAGCCCTCCTCTCACCAAGTCAGCAGGCAAGAGACAGCAGCAGAAGTCTGACTTGTTGAAGTAGGTGTGAGGAAGAAGGCCCACCCACTGGACTATCCTAGCCCGGGAGTTCTTTCTGTATCAATAGCCACAGTATCCAGTGTCTTCCCCAAGAAATTTCATACCCCCACCTTTGCAATTCAAAGATCCCATTTCCAGTAAAACCCCCAGCCTGTGCCCCCTTACAGTCCACTGGGCTGCTGAATCGACACAGATTATTAAGCAGGTAGGTAGGCAGCAGCTTGCTGTAGTGAATCTTACTGGTCAACAGGTCCCTTTGGCATGAGCCAAACATCCCGCTTCCTTTTCCCACTATGTCGGTACAGTACGAAGGCAGGCGCTGGCCTCCTCCAGGCAGAGGAGAACACAGCTGCTTTAGATCCACTCACCAGCAAGCCCGAGGAAGCCAGGAGCCTACCTGCTCGGGGCTCAGCTTCCAGAGGTGATTTGCTCTACTGTAGTTCTGTCTTTGACACAATTTATTTGTGAGTCAGAGATTCCAGGAGTTGATAAAATGTTTAGTGCTTCTATAAAAGCCCACGTGGTGATTTCGCTTTGTACCCAAGCGTTTCCATTGAGAGCTGGGCTCCACGTAGACTGCTTATTAAAGAACGGAACCACAGCCCACATAACCTTCTCCTGCCTGTTCGCTTTGGAGGCCCGCTCCTCCTCGAAGGTTACACTTGCCCCTGCCTAAACTCTATTTCCCTCTTTCTCTGCATTATCCTGCCACGTGAGCTTTTCTTTATCCACTCCACTGAGCAGCGCCTCAGCAACAGCTCATACACCCACTCTGAAATAATTGTTTCCAATAGGACTTGGACTGGTGGGCTTTCTCTGCAGGACGCATAATACATATCCTAGGCCTTTGAGACCACAGGGTCTCTGTAAAATTATTTAACTCTGTCATTGTGGCACAAAACAGCCACAGACAATGAAGGTGGCTTTTTCCCAATAAAACTTTATTTATAAAAGTAAGCAATGGGGCAGATTTGGCCATTGGCTGTAGCTTTTCAATCTCTATGACAGGACAACACATATGAATAAAACTCACCATCCTACTACTCCCCTCAATAAAATATTAATAAATCATCTTGCTTTTTTAAAAATGATTTTTCCTGTAATACCAGGCACATAAGAAAGTCTATATTTACTTTTAAAGCTTCTTTTGAGACACAGCTAGAGTTGTACTGCAACATTTTCTATATATTCACCATACTTTGTCAATTGAAGGCAATAATTAGAGTCCACATATTCATGCATTCATTTCATACAAACCACATGCAGGCCACTGAGGTTACGCTGTTGGTACAGTCATCAGCTTCTCATTTCACGTTTCTTCTCGCAGTGCATGGTATAATTTTGTTTACCACATTAGGCACAGTAACAAGGTTTTTCTCTACCATGAATACACAATCGAAAGAGAAGGCGAGTACTGTGCTAACTTTGGCCCACAGACATCTGCAAGGGGGCTTCAGAACAGAAACACGGTTTCTCGGGCTCTTCCTCTGGTCTCCAGAGTTCAACTTTGCCCAAATTACTTGTCATTGTGGTAACACAAGTAAGACTTAATTAACGTGGCCATTCTGATCCTGGTAAACAAGTTTGTTTACACTTGATCTCTGCCTGAGAAGGGAGTCACAGAGGAAAGCTGAAGGTAGGAGGCCCTGCCTGCTAGCTAGGGCAGCTTTGACAAAATCCCTGGCTCCTCCTTCACACAGGCTGCCATTCAGCTGCCCGGGGTTAATGGAAGTTGGGGGCAAGTGCCCACTAAAAAGGGACAACATCACTTGTCGTCAAGGCTGGTCACAGTTTTATATAGTGCCATGTGTCAGTGGCATTTGTACCACTTTCTTCTAATCCCTTGTGCCTTTGCACGCCTAGTAGACCTAAGAAGGATCAAGTGAGCCCCTGTGGTGACTTTTGATATCTGCTTAGCTATCAGTTAAATCTTTTCTTTCTTTGACTTATAATTAGATGTCAAATACTTCTCAAAGATGACAGAACCTGGAAAGATAGGGTTCCCGGTGTTTATCTGTGATTGTGAGAAAGAGAAAGTGTGATTGTCACACTGTGGAAAAACAGAATGCTCGCCTGCTGTGAAAGCAGCATGCTTGCTGCTCAGCCCTGAGGAGAATGTGCCATTGATGTCCAGCCTCCTGCCTAATGTGGGCTGGGTGTGGGGTGCTGAGGTCTTCACCCAGAAAAAAACAGAGGGAAATTGAGGTCCTTGATGTTGCATAAGCTCCGGAAATACTTGGCGGTTGATCTCAAAGTGGATATGGAGCTCTGGGCTTCCCCTACCTGATCAGAGGAGACCCCTAAGAGGGCCAATCACGCTCATCCCAGGTCAAGGCCAGGCCCTTCCTCTAGGGGCCAAGCCTGGATCTGGTCCTAAGGGCACCTGCTCCTCAGGGCAGGCAGAGGCTGGCATCTTGCTATCCTGGAACTGAGCAAAATCCCTGCAGATGATAACATGGAGCCAAGTACCAGGACGGTCGTTCTGGTTGCTCCAGGAATCAGCTGCATTGGAACAAGCTCCGGGCTGGGGTGGGGGAGGGGTTGGACTATGGAACAGAGAGGAGAGCTCCCATTTGCATGGAACACACAGGAACACAGCAGTCAGTGCTGTAAGCCGTGGGCTGCAGGTCCTTAGGGTGAGATGAGCCTTGGAGCCATTGTCTGTGACTTGGGCAGAATGGTTTCCTCTTTCAATCTTTTCCTGGGATGCTGGCTTCAGCTAGAAGAGGCAAAGACAGCAATAAAGCCTACAGTAAGGGTGTCAGCACCAACAGAAGAAAGGTTTATGGGTGCAGGTGGGCTTCCAACATTGGGGATCTGAAGCCACCTCACTCCATTTTCTATAGGAAGAAATCATGATTGATCTAATAGGCCATGAGGTCACACTTTTTAGTGGGCAGGGAGTGGTGGGTGTCAGAGGTAAGAGAGAGAGAGAGAGAGAGAGAGAGAGAGAGAGAGAGAGAGAGAGAGAGGATGGAGGAAACGGTGGAGAACATCAAAGATGACCCTTCACATGCATGTCTGTTTGGCTTAGTAAATGTTCCTCAGCAAGGAACATTTTGGAACAAATCCTTCACTGTGGATCTAGATTATGTGGCATTAACATTTCTTTCTTATGTCAGATTGGGCCAATACCTCATGCACAGACAGTTCCAGGGTTCTTATCCTGTGGGTTCAGAGGTTGACTAACATAAGGTTTATGCCTTCTCCAAGCTTCAGCTACCAGTAAGTGCCCAAGAAGGAATGAAGTCTAACTCAGATGGGACTTTGTAATGGGTAGGAAGACAAAGCTTCAAGCCCTCAGGAGCTTTTGACCCCTAGGAGATGCAAAATAAGCCAACTAATCCCTTGGCATGGTAGCATTAGTTTAACTGGATCCTTCTATACATTTAATTTATGTATTACATATACTTTAAATCACTAGATCCTAAAGAGTTCTATGAGGTTTGTACTATTGCTGTTTCCTTTTTTGAAGACTAGGGAGCAGTATAAAGAGTCCAGCTAGTAAGGTCACACTCTACCCCTCCTTCAGTGGCAGGCTGATGGCCTCAGAAGGAGGGTGAGAATGAAGATCAACCAGCATAAAACAGATAACTGTCTAACCCACATTTGTAGGAGTATCCCGCACTTTTCAAATGGGAATCCTACTGGGAGAGGGATGTGGCTTCAGAAAACCCAGATGCCCCCATAGTATCCTGGCAGTCAAGGCTCCAGGTCAGGTCTGCCTGGCTTCCTGTCCGTCCTCTTCCAACCGCTCCAAAGGCTAGCTTCCTGTGCCAATTCACAGTCCATGGTGTCTGACTCTTGAGTCCTGAGCATTTATTCCCATTTACAGGGAAAGGCGAGATTTCTCAAGAGTTAAGGTCTATTTGGAAAGGCTACAGAAGGGTGAGATTTTTTTCAGAACCAGGGAAGCAGCACCCTGTTTCTTGTCACAGTCCTCTGGGCTCTGGGATGAATGGCTTTAGGCTATGAAGAATGGTCAGGACTTGGTGAGACAGCTACTCTGGGCTTAGCTTGTTTCTTAATCCAAATGTGTGAAATATAGTTTCAAGGAGTTGCAGAGACCAGAGCTTTGATTGTGGACTTGGAAGAGGACAGCCCGAAAAACTGCTGCAACACATGCTGAGTATAAGTTGTTTCCCATGGACTGAGTTGGATTGAGTGAACTATCAGTTAAGTATGGATTTTTGCCTGTCAGGGTCGCCAACACTTTGTGGTATAAAGGCTGGTTGGTGACTTGAGGCAACTGGGTTGCAGCCATCAAACAGCATTGTTTTTTTTTCTTTTTTTCTTTTTTTCTTTTTTTCTTTTTTTTTTTTTTTGGCAGAATTGGGGATTGAACTCAGGCCCTTGTACTTTCTAGGGAAGTGCATATTCCACTGAGCCATCTCCCTGGCCCTCAAGCATTCTTGAGGTTCTGGGGGCCAGAGCTGGCAAAACTGAATTTGGTGGAAACCCAGTAGCCAAAGTCAGATGCAACAAAACAGGAGCAACAAGCAAAGTTAAAGAAGCACCAAGGGAGAGTGGGGCAATATCTAAGACCAGACCTATCTGTGAATGGGAAGGAACCCCAAGTAACAAGTAGGAGTTCTAGAAGTTATAGAAGTACCAGCCATGACTCTCAAAGTGTGATTTGTTTCTTTTCCTTCCAGAAGTTTCCATCAGGGTTCTTTAGGATTACTATAGCCAACTTGTTTCATGATGGCCTTGAGGACTGTTCTAGTCTAAGGTGATGCTATCTGCAATGACAAACAAGCTTGTCATTTTAATGTCTGAACAGAATAAATGTTGTCTCCCATGGGTTATTCAACAGTCCAGTGTAAGTGTTCTAATCAGTAGTCATCTTTCCTCTAGTCCTTTGTTAGTTTCAGCATTCAAGAAGTAAAGCATTTGAAGAAGTCTACTTGAGCAGTGAGGCACACAGACTCCTCCCAGCTTGCGGCTGAACATTTCCACAAAGCTTATGAATGCTCTGTATGGAGGAAGAGCACTTGGGAGAGAGCTTGGATTCTAAGAACTACCCATCCCTTCCATGTGAATTCCTCTCCCTGGCTGGAGCTTACCATAAGCTCAAGGCAAGACAGAAGAATGTGTTCAAACTGTGTGCTCAACAGGAAGGGCACATAGCCTGGGCAGGCAGTCTCTGCAACAAGCCCAGAATCCACCCAACTCTTCACAGCTCACTGAGGTGTCACCCTCAGGGTCTGGTCCTTGATCAAAATGTTTTCTGGCTGGCAGCTTAATCAACCACTCAACTAAATCCTGAGTGTGTCATTATTCTCTAAACAATTAGTCTATTGAGTCAATTTAGAATTTTACACTTAACAGATGGAGAGAAGACAAAGAACCCACTTATCCTTTTCCCTTTCAAAAAAGCCCAGTGACATAAGGACATTTGTCCAATATGCTTTATGTTTCTCATCTGTAGAACAGAGATAAAAATATCTATTTCATAAAACTGCAAAAATGAGTTATCATATGTAAAATGCTCATGATACCTGGCTTAGGTTAAATACTCAGTAATAGAGGGTTATAAGAAGAGATAGAAGAGAGAAGCAAAAGGAAAGAACAGGGGAAAATGGAATTTTTCCTGGGGCAGAAGGCTCCTCATAGCAAAAATTTTCCAGGAATTTCTTTTTATTGCTCACTGATCCACAGGACCACACATAGCTGCAAGAGAAGCTGGGAAATGCAGTTTTAATTTGTTAGGATCTATGTATGCTTGAATAAAAATCAGGGTTTTTATTACTGTAGAAGAGAAGGACAATGGATCATAAGGAAAAACTAATAGTTTCTGCATCACAGATAAAGTTCATTTATTTTCAAGAGATTGGGCAAAAACCTCTGGTTTAAATGCCAGAACTGAGAGACCAGAGGCAGTCCTTAGCCAGAACTGTGGAGCCTTGACAGTTTTCCCCCAGACGTAGCACTCAGGTCTTGCCACTCTTCTGAGGCATGCATCATCAGGAAAGTCTATGAGGGGAAACCATTAGGTTCCCAACACGAGGTGTTATCCTTTTGTGGCTTGAATTCCCCGCATCCACATGTGTGCCATCCATCAGAAAATATGTGGAACTCTAAAAGCTCTTCCACCATGCCCTTCCTTTTGGGAGCTGGTCAGTCATGGACCGAAAATGCTGGCCAAAAATAAATCTCTTCGAGTTGCAGATGTCACATATTTTGTCTCGACAACAAAGAAAGCGTCACCATGTTTGTGTGTTGAAGTCATATCAATGGGATATTGTTTAGAAATAAGGTTGCTGCAGATTAATTAGGTCAAAGGAGCTTCTGCCTCTACTCGGTATGACTGATGCGTTAGAGAAGGGAGACTTCTCTAACACCCAGGGGAGTACACCTTGTGAAGAAGAAGATAGATATACAGACAAGGCATCTACAGCTACTGGGGTTTGCTAGTGAACTACCACAAGTTAGGAGAGAGCATGGGGTCTCCCTCATACTTACCAGAAGGAACCAGTATAACCAGTGTCTTGATTTTAGACTTCAGTCTCTAATAAACAAATGTTTGTTGTTAAAGCCAACTGGCCTGTGGCACTTTATCATGACAGCCCTAAGAAACCAGTATGCCTGGCCTGGCCCCGCTCACTGGCAGGCCCTGAGCCAAGCCTTGCCCCAGCTCTGCAAAGCAGAGCTCCACAGCTGGTCGCAGCTCTCAGCTCCAACTCCATTGTGTTCGGGCCCAGCCCCTCACCCTTGTTGTATCTTCCCTCCTCTTGGGAGGGAAGATCTCGCTCCCAGGTCTCCTCCCTGAGACACGACGGGTACTGTAACTAAAACACTTGCATGGACCATGGTATTGCAGGGCCACACATCCACTTCAAGAATCCTCTTCTTACAGAACTGTTTGCAACCAGAGAGTGAGCATTTCAGGGAAAGTCAGGATCTTTCACCTTCCCCAAGGTTTTAATTTGTGCAACAAAATGAGACACACTTGAGCATTCTCTCGGATAGCCTGGCTAGCACTGGCAGTCACACAGAATAGCTAGACCACCTTTCTCGGGGGAGCAGGTCAGACAGAATCAAAGCAAAAAGTGGGTTTTAGCACTCCTCCTCCTGAGAATGTGTGGATGTGGCTTTCTGAGTTTGGATCATCTAGGAAGCTGGAATTCTGAAATACCTGGCTCATGAATGCAAGAAGCCTTGCTCTTCATTTACAAAGTGCTTTTCAGTAACTGAAATAAGTGAGTTTACTGAGACTTTAGGGTCCTCAGAAAGATAAGAAATGAACAGCTATGCAAGGGCTCTGATCATACCCAAAAGGGAAGTCCCATAACGGGAAAGCTCCCAGCCACCGGAGCAGAGCTGCAAATGCTGGGTGCCCCAGCCTTTCTAGGGCAGCCAGAGATCAGCGGTTTGCTGCCCTGAACACCCCAAGAATCCTCAAGCTCAGCATGTTTGCTTTTGGGTTTAGAAACTGATACAGGGCTCACAAAGTAAGTCCCCGCTTATCCCACTGCACAGAAGTGGGGTGAATAAGGGGTGTCAAGAGGAAGAGGAGAGCAAGGGCCACAGCTGATGGGGCAGCGCGTGTGGAGAAAGGCGTGGCCCTGAAGGCCCGCACTCGGGGCAAGGGGGGCATTTTCCTCCAGAGCTAAGCAAGGGCTTAAATGGCTACAACGAGCAGCTACAGCAGCTTTGAAACGGCCGAGAGTACCAATGAATAGCCCTAGAGGGGCATCCAAGGACAGTCCCCAAGTCTGGCTTCCATCCATGGAGAAAGGAGGGCAGAGGTGACAGTAGGAGGAGTGCCTACAGCACCACCCGGCAAGGCGGTGAGGCACTGAGAGGTCGCCGCCTCCCTCCGCTGGGCCTGACGTCTGCCCCTCCCCGGCTGCCACCCCAAGTTCTCCAGCTCCACAGCCCCACAGCAACACGTGCTCCTCCATGCCTGGGAGCCACACTTGGCGTTGAGAGGATGGGTGGGAACGAGTTCCCCTGCTGCTGGCCGCGGTGGGAGGCTTCATTACAGAGGTGGACTGGCAGGGAGCAAAGGGCAGGGGGATGCGTTCCACGTTGCACCCGAGTTTAATTTTTTTTTTTTTTTTAATTTCCAGATGAATAATTCAGTGGCTATGCCAAGGTTGAAATATTTTTCTGTTTTCAGTAAGATGTGAGAAAAGGAAATGAATTTTAATGAAATGTTTTGGTTTACTTTATCAGAGGCTTCCAGTGTGGTGGGATTCCCACGCCCTAAACAGATGTCAGCTGTTTTATTCTCTTCCCTGAAAAAGGCAGCAGAGAGCCATGCGGCCACTCTGCTCAGCCGGGCTATACCTCCTCATTTCCTGGATGGACGGGGCCACCCACCCTTGGGCACAGGGATGTGGAAGCTGTGTTTATGTCTCAGCCATTCAGAAACCAGAAACTGCCAGTGATGATCATGTTGTCATCGCTGGTGTGGGCTAACAGGTCTCCATGGGTGAGGGCAGCCACCTGCTCTGAGTTCAGAGCCTGTACAACCCGGCCTGGCTGGGCAGCACAGGCTTTGGCAGATGGCCAAGCTCTCAGCACCTACCAGGAAGAATTCAAGTATTTATACAATTCTACAAACAGATTTTAAGGGAGGTGCAGAAATGCAGTTAGATCTCTAAGGAGAAGACAGAGCTGGCAGGTGGAGGTGATGTCACAGACCTCAGAGAATGTGCCAGAACATGAGCTAATTGATAGCTGCGGGCTTGGGACATGTTTTCAAGCAAAACAAAATTTCTGAACAAAGTTGGCAACCAACAGACCACATGGATTCTCTTAAATAGATTGCTGATAGGATTCCTCATGATTCACAAAGCATCTGCCTGAATGAGCTGTCATCAGTAGATCAAGCAAAGGAGTGATTTGTCGAGCTCTTCCCACGGGTTAGAAGGGAGCCGGTTTGAGGAAGGGGGAGATGGATGGAGAGGCGAAGATAACCAGACTCTACCTGCAAGGCTTATGAACACAAGCTTGCCCGGGCAGTGCCTTGCATGACGAACCAAGAAAGTCTGTGATTCAGTGCTCCTCACCTGCGTCCTCAGCTACCACCACCCCTGGAGCTCCTTGTTTAGAGACCCACCTTAGTATCTAGATAGAGACAAAGGGGCGGCAAGGACTCTGTTAGGAGGGATTTATGTTGCCATAGGGAGCGCACATACTTCTCTGTGCACATGTTTTGCCATTGAAGGTTTTCGGGTCACATTCTGCGTCCTGTGTCATTGTTTCCCTGTTAAGGACAGGTGAAAGTCTTTCTCCTGGTCTCTCTAGTGATTTAGAGGGGGCACTGGGCTTCTCCGTCCCAGCTCCCCAGGAGTGTGTTTGCTCTGCTCTCCTGCTCCTTTGGGGGAAGGTGTTGGTCGAGCAGGCAGAAACATGCGAAGTGAATGACTTTGAATGAAAGCAAACAGGAGCTCCTTTTCCAGCCTCTTTCTCAGGTCTGGCTGTCTCACAGGGGAAAGAGCTGAGACTTCTCTTAACTGAATGATACTGCGTTACCTACTGCTCGGTAGCCAGCCAAGGGACATATGCTGTTCATTAACTTGCAATTTCCTCTCTGCCCCAGGCCTTGACCCCAGTGGCGCTCCTACCCTGGGTCAAGCTTTCGTCCCCCCTGCACATGCCATTGGCCATCTGCTGTGCAGTGTTCAATCAGCCCACCCTGCTTTGTTGCAAAGCAGGAATCTCAGACCCTGTCAAGGCTGAGAGGGTGTTGGAGGGGACCTAGGAGCCCAGCAGGCTTTTGCAGGTATCCTGCAATATGGTCATGGGGGGGAAGAGGAAAAGGCAGGGGAAACCTGCTGCTGATCTGGCCTGGAATACAGTGGGTTAGGAAAGAATCAAAGGTCAGAAGCCCCTGTGTGTGGGTAACTAAGGGAGAATGAATCTAAAGGACCTATGGGATGAAACACAACCCAGAAGGAGGCTCCCACTCCTGTTCCCTGCCATTAGACGAGCTGATGATGACATTTATAGGGGAAAAACAAACAAGCAAGACTGGACAGGCAGACTGTGCGATGGGGTGGATGCAGCGAGGTGAACCAAGCGCCTCAGGGCCTGCACATGGCCACAGCAAGGAGGTGGGCAATTATCTTAACCCCTTTCCTGTTTCCCTGGCAAAGTCCCTGAGACAGGGTGGCTCGGAAAGGAAGGACTTTGTCGTGGCTTCTGGCACAGGAGGCTTAGAAGCTGGAGCACCAGGTGCTGGTAAAGAACTGCTGCTTCTACTCAGGACGTAGGAGAGCCCGTACTGTAACATCATGTAACTCAGTTGTGTCCCAAACTTTTTGATCAAGGAGATTATGGGGCCACAGGGAAAAGTGATCATGATGTAGAGTGTGCCTAAGGAGAGTCACATGGAGAGAAAACATTCTCTCAGGCTTTCACAGAGAACAAATTTGTCAAGCAATGGCCGTGACTAATACTGGCAAAGGATCTACAAAGTGCGGTACGGGGTTACAGGATAAATCCTGAGGGTACATGACTGATCTGATCAGACACAAAAGTTACATTTCTTATTATATAGGTCTTGCTTTATCTTGGTGTTAACCATCCAGCAGAAAAATATAAAAACGAGGTATGTAGAGTAAAGCCATATTAATATGCTGAGCTGTGAAAGGCTCAAACCAACCACTTCTGCAGATAACTCACTACTATTGTGGACTGCTGGACTGTGTTGGATTGCTTTGCTGAATTCATGCACCTACAGTATTCAGAGGCCAATGAAATAACCATCTCTGACAGGACTAAATAAAAAAAGGGGATACAAAGGAAGGATTGTTTTGCATTTGTATAGACAGAATAGTTAGGATGGATATACAGCTACTTTCGCTCAATTTGATGAGTAGAAAGATTTGTACTACTAGTGTTTGGACAGGATATCCTGTCTGCTTCTTAGAGTAGGGATAACCATTAAGAAGATAACAATGTACAATGTATTCATTAATTATTGAAACCGTCCTATTAATCAGTTTTGAAACTGTCTCATTGCTATTTGTTTCTCAGTTAAAAAAAAAAAGAAGAACTACTGCTTCCTCAGCTCCTGGTGGGGAGTGGGAGGAAAGGCAGGCATGTGTGGAAGGGCAGGGGGAGAGGCAGCTGCACTGTGTGCCAGCCTGTGCCATTGCTAATCAGCTCAGCCACAGGAAAGTGAGAGCTTGCTCACTCAAAAGAGTGAGCAGTAATCTTCTTGGGAACTAGTCACCTGGGAAGGGGCTTACCTCTCACCACCACAGGGGCGTTGCATCTCCACGAGGCACAGCCATGCCCAGTCCAGCACAGCAAGTGCCTCACAAAGTCCAGAAGCTGATGCCCAGGTATATAAGCATTTAGATGGTGACATTTTCAACAAATGGTTCTATGTCAAGCGGATAGCCATTTGATAGGAAGAAAAAGCTCCATGCACTATGAAATTCAGATGTGAGGGTGAGCTCTCCATAGTACAGTAAGCAGGAGAGAAGCAAATTTTAGAATTATACTATGTGTAAAAAGAAGGGGCAAGTTTCTTTGCAGCCTTTGAGTAGAAGTGGCTTCCTGCCGTGTAAAGGCCCAGAAACTATTAAACGTTTTTTTTTGTTTTTTTTTTTTTAATGTGTTTAGGACAGGGTCTACAGGGTCTGCAGGGTCTCACTACACAGATCAGACTCATAGTGATCCTCCTGTTTTCAGCCTCCCGAGCACTGGGATTACAGGCACACGCCATCTCAATTGCTGTCTCAGTGCTCTGAGGGCAGGGTTGGCATGGCACTCTGAACAAGTTTTGATTATATAAAAAGAAAGAAAAATATCATAGAAGAGTCAAAAGATGAGTGAAATAAAGTATTTGCAGTTCATTCCTCCCTAATATACAAAAAGCTCCCAGAAATGTAGACTATGAAAACCTAATAATTCAATAAAAATGAGTGAAAGATTGGAATAGAATTTAGAAAAAAATACAAAATTTAAATTTATGATGAATGCTTTAGAAAGGGAATAAAACCTTCATGCTGCCCTAAGATACCTGTGCTGCTTCTTTTCCAGAAAGAGTTTGTAGGCAAAGGCAGCCAGTGGAAATGCAGAAGGGGTTTACCTCGGAGGGCAAGCTGGTACTCAGACATCTTTCTTTCTGTCTGTCTGCCTTTCTTTTTTGACATCTGTCACATTGTGAAATCCCAATGATTTGTTTCTTTTAATTAATTTTACTGAGAAAGAAATTGCAGTGAGGCAGTTTCAAAACAGGTTAGTAGGACAATTACAGTAATTAATACATTGCATATTGTTGTCTTCATAGTAGTTATTCACAGTACAAGATGCAGACATGATATCTTGTCTAAACACTATTAGTACAAATTTTTCTTCTCATTGAACTAAGAGAAAGTAGCTGTATATCTATCCTATTTTGTGTGTATATATATATTTCCACTGCAAAATGGTCCTTCATTTATACCCCCATTTTTGTTTAGTTTTGTTAGAGATGGGTATTCCATTGCATTCAAATATTGTAGGTGTGTGAATTCAGCAAAATAATCCAATATAGTCCAGTAGTCCATAATAGTGGTGGGTTATACACAGAATTGGCAATGCCAGAAGTTGTCAAACATGCTTCAAAATGCCAAATCCACGAGCTCTGCCCAGCAGTCCTAACTTTGGTAATTTAACTTCAGCTGCTCATGAACGAAATTATGCACAAATAAGGTCCATTGCTGTATCCTTTGTGGTAAAAGAAAAACATGTGAAACATCTGAAGGGTCCACTAATCGGAGAGTGGTTAAGTAAATCATGTAACAATATGCAACTGTTAAAAGAATCAGGGACTCTGCATCTAAGCAGGGACTATTCCCCATAGTCTAGTAAGTGGGACAGAAGCAAATGTTAGAATTATACTATATTTTCTGGGGGTAGGGGAGGGAAATATAAGATAGCATGTCTACATTAGCATGTATTTGCATATATAACACCGGGTGGATGAAAATTAACCAAAGAGGTCATGGAACCCTGAGGTAGAACAGAGTGGCCAGGGACATAGCACAGCCTGAGGCTATGGGTTTGGTGCCTCCTCAGGAGAGGTACAAAGCCTTCCTGCAGAGCTGAGTGGATGTCTGTGTTTCAGGTAAAAGAAAAGGAAAAGTTTTAAGGAAGAAATTCACACAAAAGAAAAAAATGCTGAATCTCTGCCCACCTCGAATCTTTAGGCTTGAGTTCCACTCTCTGTGCTGTCAAGCTTCAACAAGAAATTCCAAAAAGTTTGGAACTGGCATCTCCTGGGAAGAGAAATTACAGCTGATTCCAAGTTCAGTTCAGCAGTTTGCTTAGGAGAAAAGTCCAAGTAGATCTCTACAAAAGACACAGCAGGGCTGTGCTGTGACGGAGCACACACCCGTGTTCCCATAAAGCCCCGCAGAGGTTGTCAGCGGCTGGGCGGCGTGGGCTGTGAGGTGGAACAGACCGCTCAGGGCTGCAGGTTTCTTTTGGGGTTATTGAGAATGTTGTGAAACTGGATAATAGCGATGGTTACAAAATTCTATGAAAATACCAAAAACCACCCAATACTGTAAGATGTAGGTTTTATGCCATATGAATTGTATTCAATTATGTTAAAGAATCTTTTCTTCACAGAAGTCTTCCTTGATACTCCTGGACACCTTACTATCTCACAGAACTCATGACATGAGGCATCAGAGTTGTAGAGTACCTGGGTCCCTTACTAACAAGCTTAGGATACTGAGTAGCACCCTAAACTTATTGGTGATCTAAAGGATTAGTGATAGAAGGATTTCCTAAGTATCCTCAATTTACTAGTAATAGAAGGGATTCCTTATCTATAGAGAATTTAAAACCAACTAAAAGTCGATTTTCTCTTCATGGTTTATACTAGGGAAGTTCTAAATAACGGTCATGATAAAATATACTTTCCTTCCCCTAATTTAAAAAAATTCTTTTTTTTTTTTTTGGTTTGCATTCTAAATTATTCATTTTGGGGGGGCTCAGATCGCCCTGAGGGCAATGCTGGCATGGCATGTGGTGCTGGGTGATGAAACTGTGGTCCCCTGTGACTGCCTAAGCTCGCCAAATCAGGCACTTTAGATCACTGAGCTGTCTTGCTGGCCCTAAATTATCCATTCTTGCATGACACTCAGGTAGTTCCCAACTTGTACCTGTTCTACTTACACCTTTTCACTTTGCAGTGGCACAAGTGACATACATTCAGCAGACACCAGAATTAGAATTTTGAGCTGTGATCTTTCACTGGGTGGCAGCATGGGATGCCCCATCCTCTTGGATTCGGGGCAGCAGTGGGGAGCCTGAGCTCCCTGGCACCGTGAAGGCACAGGGGAGCATCTGCACTCTGTGCTGGCCTGCATGTGCAGGGAATCAGGCATTGCACATGCATTCTGGACTCATGATACAGGCCGGATTTATCTGGGGACAGAGCCGCTGTAGTGAAGCATCAATGTGTGCAATCTGAACAAGGATACCCTCTTGTCACTCTTCTTTTAATAATTAATGTTATTCTACATGGAAGCTAATTCTAAAAATTCTCAACTCCAGCCTGTAGCAACAAGATTAGAGGTTAGAGAGAAGTGAAATAGAACTGATTGTACTTTGATTCTCTTATTCTATGCAATCACATGAGCATTTATTTGTGATTTATAATTTAAGGCAGGTAAACAATAAGAAGCACAAGGTATAGCATTTTATTCTGATGAGTGCAAATTTTAGTTCAGACACAAAATATTTTACTAAACTTGACATTGAAAAGTTTTCTTTTCTAATTGTTGTTTATTTTAATCTAAAGGACAGGGCTGGTGAGATACTCAGTGGACTAAGCACCTGCTTAGTCGAGTGCAGGGACCAGGGTTCAATTCCCCAGCACCAAATGTTTTGCCAGCCCCACCCCTGGGAGCACTGAGCAGGCCCTGAGTTCAGATGCGGTGGTGCATGCCTGGGACCTCAGCCCTTGGGAGGTTGGGCCAGGAGGATCTCTTCAAGTTCAAGACCAGCCTGGGGCCTACAAAAGTGAGCACAAGGTCAACCCTGAACTGCATAGTGAGACCCTATGTCAGAACAAAAAAAAAAAAAAAAAAAAAAAAAAAAAAAAAAAAAAAAAAAAAAAAAAAAAAAAAAAAAAAAAAAAAAAAAAAAAAAAAAAAAAAAAAAAAAAAAAAAAAAAAAGAAAGAAAGAAAAAGAAAATCAGTAGAAGAGTTGTGATCTGAAGAAAGATCCAATTCTCTTAGCCCTTGTGCTAGGTTGCTTCTTCACACACCTCCCGCTAAAACTGAAGTTGACCATGAAATGCCATCTGATTACTCCTGCGCTGTGCATGCTTCCTTGGTGAAATGATCAGAGGGGGCTACAGACCCCCCTCTACACCCATGAGTCCATCTTTCATGTCTGCCCCCTGATAGGGATTAGCAATGACGGGGGGACTGCATCCCGAACGCCAGGACCTGTTCCCTGGGGCTCCCCTGGGTGCATCTCTGCTGGGCCAGCTCCTTGACAATGCAGAGTGTCTGCCTTTGCTGTTCCCGCTCTTTGTGCCAGCTTCCCCTCTGGCTCTTCCTCTTCTGTAGTGATCCAATCCCAATCGCGACTCATTGCCCTGCTTATTTCATTGCCTACAGCATCACATTTATCCATCCTTACTTCCTTCTCTTTCTATGTGTTGCAAGTCAGCGCTTGGCAGGTAATGGGTTCCTAATAGTGTTTATTATGATTTTGAAAGAATGAAGCCATGAAGGGACTGGCAATGCACTGCCAAGGATTCTGAGCTCACATCCAGGCTCGGTGGGGCAAGCGTTAGAAGTCAGAGCCACCGTCATGCTCCAGGTCAAGAGGGGTGGTAAGTGTACGTGGGAGCACAAACTGCTGGATTTCCAACCTGGAGGGACAGGAGAGAGCTCTCCCTCCCACCCCCCAGCCCCATGCAGTAGCCTGGGCTCACCCACGGAGGGCACCCTTGGGCCCTCTCTGGGTGCTTCCCAGAAAGCAACATTTGGAAAAAAATCCACAGAAACAGCACCCTGCTCAGGTTCGCAAGCTTGGTTCCGGGGTCAAGAGGGTGCACAGCTGACGCGGTACTGCAGTACCAGCCGCAGTGCACCACACGCTCTCCTGTTAGGCAAAGACTAGAGCTTAGACAGGTGAACAGCGGTTTCCCAGTACCATTCAAAGGGTTTCAACCAAGACTACCAGTTCCCACAGCCGGAGTTCAGGCAAATAAACCAGCCTCAGCTGCATGGGAGTTTTCTCCTTCCCCTCCCAAATCATTAACAAAGACTGACACTATAGTATTTATCAAAAAATCTTGTTCCCTAAGTGGTGATACAGAATAATTATCTCAGCATGCAATCAGCTCAGCGATCTTCTTCAAAGCAATTTGTGGCAAGGATATGCGTTTTTAAAATAGATTAAATTTTCAAGAGCTCATCTCTTAAACCTGGTCAGAATGTATTTACAACTCACCTGGTGAGATGATGCCTATCGCCAAGCTGGATTTCTCTTTCATTAGGTCTTACTTAATTGAATCAAACAAAGTCAGTTTGGGATTGTCCCAGAAGCAAACCTTTTATCTCAAAGCAAATGTGTCTTAATAAGGCCCTAAAGTAAATAAAGGCAGGGCTTCCATTCACTAGAGCTCTTACTCTTCCTTTTAAAAGCTTATCACCCTACTTCATTTATTTTCTTTAAAGTGAGGAAATTGCTTATGGAGTTAACTGTTGCCAGTGAAAGCAACAAGTTGGATTTTTGTTTCTTTGTTTCATTTAACTATTAAGAAATACCATGCTTTTCTCCCCACCCCACCCCCCACCGCAGGAATGCAGTCTAGGGTCTCATGCATGTTAGGGGGCAAGCGCTCTGCCATTGAGCTACATCTGGGCACCCTTCCTTCTTTTTGAAATATGTAAGTCGTGCCCAGCGGGTAAGCGTTTGCAATGTTGGTGTGGCCACAGTACAGCCACAAGTGTCATAATCAGCCCTGTTTGGGTCCCACTGGGCCGGGGCTGGAGTTCAAGCTTCTGATCGTTGTTCAACTATGAAGAAAATGTCAAAGAGCACAGCTCTGATTCCCGCAAGCCCCAGAGCGTAGCAGGAGCCCAGGCAAGGCGCGGTGGCTCCTTTCAGCACAGCCCGGTCCCTCATCTCCTTTACACCTGTGTCTTCCAAATGCAATTTCAGGCACAAGCTGGGTAGCCAACTGCCTGGCGGTGGGGGGCGGGTCCCGGGCTGCACTCTGGCCTGGAGAAGCTTGATAGATCCAGACACTGCAAAGGGGGCGGGTGTCCACGCAGACCCTACGCGCCTTCAAACCAGGGCACAGAGCTGGCACGCAGCTTCAGGGACTTCCTGGCCCCAGCCAGGAGAACCTAAGACTTGGGAGAAGCGATCTCTTTCTCTGACTTCTCTGCAGTCAGTTTCTTTGACTCACCACGAACTCTTGTTTATACCAAAATCAGAGGAGGCGGGAGCCGCATCCTCCAGGCTGCCCTTTCCTAGTCGTGAGCTGTCGCTCGCAGCAAATGTCACTCGGGATGACTGAGAGTGGCTGCTGAGGGTCGGGCGGAGGCGCCCCGCAGACTCGCGGAGCCGTCATCTGACAAGTCACGTGGGCGGGCGTCGCCGGCTCCCTCGTCCCGCCCTCCTCCTGTCCCCAGCGCGCGTCCTGGGTGATTCACTGTGTCACACGGTCCTGCGTGAAGGGCAGGAGTTACATAAACCGCGAACGCCACAACCCACACACCTCCTCTTTTAGCTCCAGGACCGAAAGTGGGGGCCCCGTTCCCCTGCACAGGGAGGCCTGCCCTGCATGCGGGGTGGGGGCGGGGGGTGCCGGGACGCAAACGCGGGGACCGAGAAGTTTCTCACACAAGCAACCCGCCCTGAGCCGGAACCCCAGCAAGACCCCGCCCCATCTTAAATCAATGCCGAATCTCGGAGTTTCTTCTGCCGGTTTCCTTGAAACCTGGGGTGGGGGCAAGATTTATTCTATTATATAAACTTGTAATTGGCCGTGGCTTCTGCGGCTGGGGCACTGCAGAGTGTCCACCCAGACGGGTCGCGAGGCCCAAGAACCTCCTCTTTTCTTCTCCTTCTCTCCCACCAATCCCTGGCTGCCGGGGCCCCCACTCTCTGCTTTCCCGAGTCTTCCAGACTCTGTCTTTCCAGGCCTCTCCTGCAAAGAAGGTGCCCCGAAATACACTGCTATTCAAAACTGGCACGCTGTTATTAAACTAGGGTTTCCGACCTGCTGGCGGCCGCTCTCCATCAGCATTTAGGACACCTCATTCCTGCAGGAGCCTAAGGGGCCCTCTGGGATCCTGGCTCTGCATCCCTAAACTTTGCAGCACGTGGGTCTCAAGCGGGACTCCTCTTTAATAGAGAGGGGAGAAGGAAACTAGAGTGGGCTCCTCTGCACAGACGATCAGCCCTGCTGGTGTCTCTGGGTGCATAGGAGCCCACTCTAGTTTCCTTCTCCCCTCTCTATTAAAAGACGTTTACTAAACAAAGTAATAGCGTGACCAAGATGGTGAGAAGACCAAGCCCCTCGCAAGGATCCCATGGCCTTTCTTTCTGTTTGCACACATCTGCAAACACAAACATGTTCTTGATAAATTATAGCGTCCATCTCAGCGCATGATGAAAGGAATCTTCAAGCGCGCCTCCAATTAGCAGTCGAGCTTCCCCGGCCCCAGGAAGGTGGAAACTGATTGTTTCAAAGCAGCCGGCGACTGCTGAGTCTCAGGGCCACCCCTGAACCTCATCTACCAGGTGGGAAACCAGGATCAGAAGCGGCGGTGCACTTGAGCGTGGGCACGGCTCAAAAAACCAGCATGCAGGTAAGCACGTGTGGCTCCTGGCTCGGAGGGCCCAACTCCAGCTTCAAACCTGGGTGCTTTCCCTCAGTTTCCTGGTCTGCAAGATGGGATCAGAGCCGTTTTGCTGCAATATTGTGGAACTCCTATACAATGCAAGAAAGCCACAGAGCTATGATCATGCTGGCCTCTGTGTCCAAGTGTGGGTAGTATTAATGGTACTAGTCCACAGGACTCCTGATTAAGACTCAAATTTTTTAAGCCTGAGTGTGGAATCTTTCATATTTCAATAGGATTTACAAGAAAAAGTGAAGAAGAACTTCCATGATACAAAAAATTTTTAAAAATCTGTTACTATAGCTACTCTCATATGTTTCAAAATATTTTATACATTTTTGAGTTTTGCTTTTTTATATTAACAAATAAATGTTACACATATCTATGGGGTACCTGTGATATTTTGATACATATGTATATTATGTAATATTCAAATCAGGTACAATATCTATCTCCTCAAAGATTTAGCATTTCTTTAAAAACACTCAAAAGTCTTCCAATTTAGAAAAAAATGTATATTGCTTCATTGTTATCTGTAGTAACCTCAGTTGCAACAGGACTGTGGGTGCATGTGTGTGGGGGTAGAAATCTAACCTAGGGCCTCACTGTGCTAGCCAATCACTTTATTGCTGAGCTGTATACCCAGCTCTTATAATACGATTTTATTTGTGCTGCTGTAGTGAGTAAGAAAGGTATCTTTACAAATGTCTACCTGTGCGACTTGTACCTCCCAGGTTTTCTCTGATCCTGAAACATTTTCTCCTCTTTGGTGCAAATAGGTGTTAACTTTCTGTTGTTTCTGAGCCTGACAGATGGAAGGATCATAGCCTGAAACCAG